>WJFB01001005.1:0-39993 GCA_009870185.1 Pygmarrhopalites habei | reverse complement strand
TCAAGACTCGAGGCCTGTGTCAGAGCAAATGGAGACTATTTCGAAAATGAAAAATAATGTGTGCTCAGTAACTATGAACCTATGTTTGTACAACTTTTCAAGTCTGGGAAATAAATTGTCTCTGAGATATTAACCATTTAACGTGTCGCACTTTATCGTTGTCATCCCTGTAGTCAGAATGAATAACAACCGCCTGAGAAAATTTTATGTATGAAAAATTTTTTCATTCATAATATATTCAACTAACGAATCACACACGCACACACACCATCTCAAGGCTAAAGCTGTGCCTTCGTCTTTGACGAACGCTAAAAAGCTTTTGACTTTATACAAGTCAATTTTTTCACACACACCATACACTCACACAAAATCACTAGTGAAAGGGAGTGTGTGAGTTGTGTCCCTCCTCTTCCATTTCTAGTTTTCTATGCCATTGCCTCCATCACTTAGGAATAATAAGGAAGTCGGCGGGGCGAACGTTCTTTTTTTCTTTTCCTTCACAGTCCTTCTCTTTCTCTTTTCTTCCTCACTGGAGGATAAAAATGGTCCCGAGTAGAGGTCTTGGATTCTCCCAAATTTTTCCCTCTTTCTCTCATAGGAAAAACTATGACTGGTGGTGTGTGTGGCTTCTTCGATCCTTCGCTTTTGTCTGAGACGGCGGCAGACTGGAAAAATCTTTTTTTGAAAAACAAAAAAAGTTTTAGCTCCGGGCGGGTTGCAACTTCTATTGCCGGTCCGTCCTCGTAATTGCAATTCGCGAGACGTTTATCGCCACTAGGCTTTTCCCACACAGACACACACACTCTCTCTCATCCGAGTTCCTTTTTTCCCCTTTAGTTTTCCTTCCTCCAGACGTTTCCTTCAAGGAAGATGGGGTGCAAGCGGCACGCACTGCGTGGGTGTATGTATGTTTGTACAGTGTATGTAATACAAAGAGTGAAAGTCATATTCAAAAGAAAGAAGGTTGTATTGAGGAAATTACCCGCAAGTAGAAACATAGTTGAAAACGATCGTGAGATAAAGAATGGAAATGAAAACAAGAGAATCAAAAAGGGATGTTAAGCCTCCATTCACCCTTCATTCTATTTTCACACATACATAATGGGTGACACACACACACACACATGAAGAGTAACAGGAATCCTATTTGTGTTTGTTTGCTTGCTTAATATGGCTTTATCCTCACTTTTTTACATTCTATTAAAAATCCATTTGAAACGTGGCTCAGTCTTGTTGTTCCTCGATTTATCTTTTTAGGCTCAATTTGATTCCCATATTTTTATCCTCCCTCTCTCTCTCTCTTTTATTCGATGATATCCCTATTCTATCACCATATTTTTGCTCTCCCTTTTTTAGTGTGTGTACCTTTCACAATGGATGTGTCTGTGTTCCTTTCTCCCTTCTTCTTTCTCCCTTGTGGAGTGTGTGTCTAGGAAGCCCATCTATGAGTAATAAATTTGTATTTGAGCTCATGCGAGGGAGTTTATTGCATTTTTTGTACGAGCTTTCATCAATTTTATATGTTTTTTTATTATGACATAAAAATTGAGTCAGCACTTCCCTCCTCAAACACACATCACAAATACACGAGCCCCACAAGAACGAGCACACACACGTACACTTGCCTGCCACGGTTAGTAGAACCAATATTTATTACCATTTTCTTGTGCATTCAATTGACCAATGTGACCGACCACATATGTAGATATCCACAATCCACATGATGTATATTTCTCCTTATGTGTGTGTACGTATGTACCTATGTACAAAGTACACAGCGGATTTCGAGGAGCAACTAAAAAATACAAAATTGTTTGTATTAATAATAAGACGGGGACTGAAAGGAAGCGAAAAGAGAAAATAGAGTGGAGAAAGTTCTCATAAGTTTTTGAAGAATCCCGAAATTCTTTCTTTTAAAAAGAAAGTTTGGAAGGAGGAAGTATGCTGTGCGTCGAAAATAAACTTTGACTCTGCTTTATTCTTCATCTCTATTTTTACACAATAAATTTTTTTACACATTTTTGTCCTCCCAAGACGCACAATGGGAGAGCGAGAGAGAAAGAAGAAAATGAAGAAGATTCACGCTTCCATAATGACTGGGTAGCGGATTATGTATGGATGGGGGAAGGATAGGGAGAAGAAAAAAAGAGAGTTGTATGAGGCCCAGTAAAATCGATAATGTTGTTTGAGGTGGGAATTAAATCTCAAAGGCTTTTCTTTTCCCTAGGATACTGCAAAAAGGGAGTAAAGTGGCAGAGAACAGAACAATGCACTGAAAGGGTTGAAGATATAAAGTTATTTCGTTTGTAGAATCTCATGTATTTTTTGAGGTATGTTCAAAATGAATTGGTTTGGTTCCTCCAATCTGACAGCTTATAATAATTTATTTTTTAGCTTTCATATTTATCCTAGTGTTTTGTTTTTGTATTATTATTGTTGTGACATAAAATTTTAAAGTGACTCGGCACTCAATTGTAAGATGAAAAGTTGTGAAAGGAGAGATCCAAGAAATTCTTTAAATATTGGATCATGCATTTTGGTTTATAGTTTAGAATAAATTGTACAGACTTTTTTTTCATGGCCATGAAACTGGTTTTGTATGCAGACGATGATCGAAGAAAGAAAAAAGAAAGTAGAAGAGAAAAAAATCTCCCGCGTGTCTTCCCGTTGAACTTGATGGAGAAGGAGAAAGACTAGAGTGAACGAAATGATCTTGACTTCCGTGACACACACATATATACATGTACATGCACACACACAAAGAAGAAGTGTGTGTCGACCACATTGAATTTTAATAGTGTATTTTTGGGGATGCGTATGTTTGTGTTTGTTGTTGTGTGCGTGTGTGGGAGTCTTTGGGTACGTCTTGTAGTATTGATGAGAGTCAGCATCAATTCAAGTTTAAGGCGAAAGCACATTTCAATTCTAGATCAATGTCACTGAGACTGAGAGCTGAGAGGGGAGTCTTTGCAAGTTGTGTATTCTCCAAATGAACTCAGTATGTTTGTCAGGAGCATGAGAGACTTCTCTCTGTCTACTGTATCTTGTCAGAGAAATGGGAGAGGCAGGAAATAAAAGTGAAAGGCCAAAGTGGGTAACCCGAGTACTTTCATCTTCTTTTTTTCTAGTTAACGTTTTTTTCCCTGACACACGACATTCCCTCCTTGACTACGCCAAACATGGTTTCAGTCAGTTAATTCCACTCAGCTTTCTAATTTCACTAATCCTTTAATTAAAATATAACAAGATTCTACAAGCTATCTCACTGTCCTGTCCTCTGCACGCATTAGTCATAATTGTGGAGAAAGTAATTGGATGGTTGCTCCCCACGTACAAATTGAGGTGCACATGAACATTTTTAAAGTACTGGAAAACAAGTAGCATTTTTTCTAAATTTTTAAAATTATTATTGTACACACACACACCAGTCGTGTAGCTGAAACAGGAATTTCCAACATGTAATCGCATTAAGGCTAAAAAAGGTTCAGAAAAGCCTGGAAAAAGAATTTCTACACATATACTCAGAGTCAAAAAGGGAAAATTATAGAGCGAGAGAGAAAAGAACAAAAAAACAGAAGAAAGTTTGGCAGGAGTTGAGCTGATTTGTCAACCTGCTTCAAGTAATTCAATTTTCTTCCGGGTTAACTTGATTCCTGTAGACACTGCCATACTACACTCTACTTAGCCTCTACTCTGCTCTTCATCCTTTCTTATACTTTGTGAGTGAAAGTCTAACTCTGTGAACTTTCACTTATGGAAGTATTCACAACTTTTGTTAGGGTCAGTTTGACTTCTTGTGCAGATCAGCTATGCATCTTCTAAACATTATATGTATCATTGAAACTTGGAAAATATGCAACTCACTTTATTTGCACCATCATAATTGATCTGAATAATTAAGCTAACAACATTTCTATTTTTTCTCTTCTAGTGCCTCCCGAGAAGCCTGTGATATACAATAGTGACGGAAGTGTGGTCCTGGGTGTCACCAATCCCGTCAACGAAGGGAATCTTCTCCTCGTCTGTGAAGTCTCAGGAGGTAAGCCCTTTTCAATCATCTCTACTCATGTACTATTACTTAAGTCAGCAAAAAATTTTTACACCTTTTTTTATTTTGTCATGTCATCCGGGCTCATTAGTTTCACTTTCAACTCAATTTAATGTAGTAAGAATTCTCCACATTTGTATACAAAGAGAGAGATTATATAATCCCAAATTTTGGACGTCAAATTCGGGACAGGTTTGAGCCCTCATTGAAAAGGAATGGGATCCTCCGAATAATATTCAGGACACACAATTATCCTCAATCCCTTGTATAATATGTAATGGGTAAAGCCAGTACGGACGACCACACATACAATGCCACTTGACGATGATTTCCCGCCCACAGTGGCTCCTCCATAGTATAGAAATAAATGGTTGAGTATGCTCAAAGCTGAGAGAGAGAGAGCTCAAGTTCAAAATACTAATCCTCTTATGAATCTTAACTTCCCTTGTCTTTCTCCATTCTGTAGTACCATCACACACACACACAGTCAGAATCAAAAGCATCTCCTCGTCTATCCTCCTGTTAGCTTTCCCTGTATCCATACACACACACAAACACACACTTACATTTACAGTGTGTACAGACTATTTGTTGGTGGTGGTGGGGGTTTCCTTCTGCGGTTGTCTCTATCTTGCCTTTGGTGATTGCTTTGCTTGACAACACTTGAATGCACGTACGCTCTCTTCAACCCCGACTAAAATGTAAAGAAGACGCAGAGAGGGAAGAGGGAAAGGGATAGAAGGGAGAATGAGCGAGAGAGTAAGCTGACTGAGAATCTAAGCCCCTTCAACTGCAATCGTGTGTTGGCATACGCACACACACACACAGATTCCTTTGAATTCCAATCCTTACCTCTCTCTCTTTCTCCCATTCTGATTTTGAGTTCCGCATCTTCCTCCTCCTCTTCTCTCCCTGTACTGTACATGTACTTTACTGTGTACTCCCTCCCTTCTCATGGATTTCTATCGATCCGAATTAACCTGGTGAATTTACATTAACATTAGTCAAAATCTTGGGATGAAACCATTCAGAGAGAAACAGAGAGAAAGAGAGAGCAAGGATGGGAACCCTTCAAATTTATTCCTAGGTGAAGTGATGTGAAAGGACAAAGGGGTACAGCCTCGACTGCCTTATTAGTTGATCCCTTGCGTGTGCTTTCGTAAATTCTGCTCTTTCTATGACTGACAGGGAACATCCAAAATTGACATATTTGAGAGCTTTCCCTCTTCCCCATCCAACCAAACCATTCATCCATATTGTATCAAAATGTAGAATGCAGAGTTTGGCGCAACTCTCAACTAGATTTAACAGAGTTACCCAAAATTTACACCAGTTCAAAAAATCGGAAAAACTATTGCACCACTCTCACTTTATTTAAGTATGTATGGGAGGGCATGGGTAATTGAGAATATATCATTACTTAGTCTTGGCTACCTCGTAGAATTCTGAGTAAGGTGGAGAAAGTGAGAGAGGGAAAGAAATTTGAAATAAATCGAATTTTCGCCCGTGCTTTGTTGAAAATTGCAAAAAATTCGCTCACCCCTCTCTATCTGTGTAGAATCAATACAAGGGAAAAGGAGAGAGAAAAATAATATTCTAGAAGAATAAAAGAGGACAAATCCTTTCTATTCCTAAAGGCTTGGAACTTGAAATGGTTTTTGAATCCTAGAATCTTTCTCTCTAAAGTCTCTTCTCTTCTCCACCTTTTATGTAAACCCGGACAGTATGTGTTGACTGTCCTACACAATATAATAGTAAAAAGAATATATAGAAAGGGGAAATGTGTAGAACGTCGTATATACAATGTGTGTGTGCTGTGCACATTGACGACAAAAAAAGAAAGGAAGAAGAGATGACTATGGGGATTTTGAAGAGAGTGGGAAGGAGAAAGGAGCTGACAAAAACATAAAATCGAAATTGGGCACAGGATGATTTGAGAGAAAACTTTCCTCCACCCCGCGTCCACTATTTGTGGGTAAAATTGGGGAGGGAAAGAATGAGAGAAAGTGAAGAAGGGAAAACCTCCTCCTCCTTTATATTGCTAATGAGGTGGGAAGTTATTAGTGTTAGGAGAAGAGGAGGGCCTCATATAAAGAATTTATATAGAGACATTCCTCTTCTCCCTTCCTCTATTTTTATATGGGGGAATGACGGTGAAGAAATGGCCAATTTATCCCTCTCTTTCCGGTGACAATGTCAGTTAAAAACCCCGCACACATAAAAACAAGTAGTCAAAAGTCATAGATGGAGTAATATACTCAGCCCACTTCATCCATTCTCCAACCTCCTCTCTTCTTCTCGTAAGACACTCTCCTATCAAAGACAAAGACTATTACCCCTCCCCAGGATTTTTCTTGTTCTGGAGAAAGTTCATAAATCAAAAAATGATTTTTAAAGGCTGTGTTACTACATAATGTATCAAACCCGGGAATTCTTCTATCCCTTTAAACTTTTTCCATTGCATTGTACACTTTTGAAAACGAGAAGGAGGATCTTGTTAGGAAATGTTCAATTAGTTAACTCTAGTTAGTTGGGTGGAGAGGAAGAATGTCAAAATTTTCTCGGGTGACCATTGTACACATGTAAAATTGACCTCGGAGGAAAGCCCATCCTTCTTCGTCCAGCCTAATAATAAATTTCCAACCCATGTGTCCTGACTAATGACTAATTACGGAGATATTACCCCACGGTCCTTTCCCTTCCCCATAAATCAAACTGAGAGAGAGAGAGAGAGAAAGCTAGAAAGAGGATTTGGGAGGCTGTGACTTTCCCCTATTTTTCTACAGTCCAGCTGAGTTGGTAGAATTTAGGAAGAGAAGAGAAAAAAATTTCGGATTTTTTTTTCGTACGTGTATAATATACACGGTGCATGTACATACTACACATACACACGCATTTACAACATGCGGGGAAAAGGCATACTGCATACTGTGGACGTGAGTGGCCAGTGATTGTTTCCCTGTTGCGACTTTCTAACCTCCGGTGTGTGAGTATGCCGTTAGCCATTACTTGGTATGGGAGACACGAAGATATTTTTTCCTCCCGCTTCCGCCGCCCCCAAAATATTATGTTAGTCCACATTACATTAGTCTTCCAGTGGAAAGAGAAAGTTTAGGGATGTTGGTGGATCTGTGTATGTTTTTTTGGAAATAGAAAAAGATTATTTCAAGTGTCATCTGTTTCCTTCGGTCCATTGCCCGGAGGAGTCATTCAAATGTCACCCTTGTTTTCTTCTTCCTTCTGTCTCTTTTCTTCCGGGTGGTCACGATAGACCCGCTTCCCACTTTATCTGGTCAACTTTTGCCATTTTCTATATATTTTCTTCTAACCATCCACCCTCTCTTTAGCCAATAAATACTAGAATTTATTTTAGTTTTTTTTATTATTTATCGCTTCTCTTTATTTTGTTAAAAATAATTTTGTATAATTTTCAAAAAGAAATATCAAAATTTAAAATTCGCAGACTGAATAAATAAAATTATTAATTAAACGGCGGCCTTCATCTCGGAAGCCTCCCTGCAGTGGCTCATGTTATAGTGAAAGCAATGATGCATGACGAATGTTGTAGAAAATGAGAGGAAAATTGGGATTCCACCGCAAAGACATAAACAGGGAGAGATGTGCTATTTGTGAGACTCCTGTACATCGGCGTTCACGTGATTTGTACAAGATTTTAGTCACAACCCTCCAGCACAGCAGCAGTCGTAAAGTAAATTTGAGTGTATGTATGTATGGGTGTGTGAAAGAGAGAAAGAGAGAGAGAGAGAGAAATGGAAGAGGGTCCAAAATATTTCCTCCAAAATAACATCAAGACTCTTGGTTTTGGGGTTTTCCCTATGTGAGTATTGATTCTCCTTGAGTTGGAGTTCGACCCCACATACAAGTACAAAAACACATGCAGACACACAATCGTGGAAATTCATTCAAGGAAAAGTCCAAGTGAAATCGAACTGTGAAAGCGACTTCATATGCTATACTGCATATGACTTTCTCTCTCTGTTTTTGTATGTGTGGGTGGCAATTTGAAGCGCCTTTCAGGAATCCAATTCCTGTGTAATCTAAAACATAGAGGCCAAATTCCTGTGGACAATTTGTATACAAAAACCCAAACATGTTCCACACACTGGAGACAGAATCTGTGCAAAATTTGTATTTTTGTACAAAAAAATTTTGCCACCAAAGTTTACACAAAATTGTCATTGAATCTTTCCATTTGTAGGCAAAGCACACTCATTTGTGTGTGGAGTCATCAAATCAATACTTTTGATTCCTGGAGTGAAGTGCAGCTCTCATTTTACTTTTGCTTTGTAAGGAGAAAGTGGAAGAAAGAGGAAGAGTGGGAGGGCCATGAGTCAGTGGGAATGATCGATAATGACACTATTGTTTCTTTGATGCTGACCATATGGTTTTTATACATGAGTTGTATTCACCCAGTATTCTTTTGTCCATCATTTGTTTCGCTTTTCCCTCGACTATTTTGGACATCCTGGGGTGTGGGTTGAAGGTTCTAAAATAATTTTGTCATTTTTTTTCATGCAGGACGTCCCATACCGAAATTAACTTGGTGGTTGGAAAATGCAATCATTGATGACTCGGACGCACCTCAGAAGAAGACGGGCGTTGTTGTCAACAGTCTCAATTTCAATGTGAGACGGCAACATCTCAATGCAAAGTTTGTATGTCAAGCATCCAATACTCATCACAGTCCGCCTATGGTTGCAGAAGCCAGGGTTGACCTCCGCCGTAAGTTTTTTTTAATGAATTGTTTTTAAAAAATATGAAAAAAAGAAATGTATGCACCTTTGAACTTTCTCCATTAAATTTCCTATGTATAGTCCTACAAAGCTTTCTCCAGAAAATTTGATGGCTATTATACTCTCAGAAGCTAATAGAACCCGGGTAGGACCGGGGAGAAGTTTCAGTTAACATATGAAATCATAGGATGTATAATTCTCACTGGCTCCACCGGGATTTTATTGGGACGAATACGGTATTATAATTTTGCGAAAATTCATAACAAGAAAAGGGAAAGGAAGTGACAGTTGAGGAATTTCTGGTTACCTGATTCTACATTCAACAAAAGTAGGTGTATTGGACATGGGAATCTTTAGGACAAAAGTACAAATTTGGATGGCATTAACTATTATTATGAGGGTCGGCGGCTCCAGTACACACACACAAAGAGACAGAAAGACAATGCCGGATGAACTTAGAAAGGGAGCTTAGAGAATTAGGTGGGCACCTTTAATATGAGTAGGCATAATTTAATCCTACATGACACGTTACATTTGAATCCAACAAGAAGAAAGGGAGAGAGGGAAGCAATTCGGAGATAAGAAAATTTGGGTGTTTGTTGTCTTGCTTTGTTTCATTTTGAGACTAGACATAAAGAGAAAGTTTGTCATTGTGAAAGCTGTCTTAGTTTTCTCTCTCCCTCTTGGATGTTCTCGACGATTACAAGTTTGACTGTGGAGACAGATAAGTTGAGGAGACTCAATCCCTTTTGTCGGGGAGTGAAGTGACACAATCATATTTTGCATTACCTCACATTGACATGGAGTATGAATTAGAGGAGGAGAAGGAGATGAGATGGCAGCTGTTGAGAGTTTTCTTTACCCACTTTCTTCTCATTATCCACGGCATGCTTTCCCTCTGTTGTTGTTGTTGTCCTTGTCATCCTAGGGTGTACGAATAAACTAGGCCTTGTTTTGAGATGATGAGAGTGCATTCCTCTAACTTTTGTTTGTTCATAATTACAGTTCCACCCCTCCACACTGAGATTACTATCAAGGACACGTTTCTCCTGGCAGAGAAACGCTATGAGATTGGGTGTATCTCCACAGGTACTCAAAAGAAAGTTTTACTCAATTTGTATATTGTGTATGTCTTGTTTCGAGTACAAAACAACACATTCTGTTTCAAGGTTATTTATTTCCTAATTGTAAATTTAAATTATCCACAGGTTCTAGACCTACCCCCACAATCACATGGTGGAAGAATAATCGACCGCTGAAAAACCTTGAACAACATGTAAGTACTTTACCAGTGAAATTGAAAATGTACTCGAATGTTTTGTAAATTAAAATAGAGTTTGTCAATGAAAATTGAAATTGTCAGATAAACCTAAGATGAATATGAATAAGCCTCACAAATCAATTTTTTCCTGCGAAAGAAAGAGAAAACGATAACATTTATTATGGTACAATTCAACGTTTCCTATTCGAAGTGAAAGTAGACAAATTATGCTTTCACCCACGGCTTACATAACATTATACATTTTGAATGAAGCAACTCTCGAGGCATTATTGACCCACTTGGTACTTGTCGACATTAGTAAAAGGCTCCATCAGCATTAAAATTCAATGAGGCTAAGTGAAATGATATGTTTATATTTCGGACGTATTAATTTAAACCCAATGAGAATATGAAGGGACTGCAAAAAGTCTGTCAGTTCAGAAAAATAGGGTTACTTTCAATTTCTCCTTTTTGTCACCATGCAAGAAAGCCCGTCTAAAATTTTGACAATCTAATAATTTTTACCCGTTAAAGGAGATGGGGGTTGTAAAGAAAGTGTTCTAATTTTTGTGTGAAGAATATCTTCGTCATTTGTCTTTCCCCATCAAATTTTCACCTCAAAAATATTGTCTCTGACTCACCTCGCTATTTTCATTTTGTACACTTTTTGACTACACTAAAAGTGTGATGCTGTCTCAATCCATTTTCATGTGTCAAAAGAGAACGAAGGACACAGCTACACAGCACCCTAATTAATTATTTACTTATTTTTTTATCTTTTTGTACTCTGAGGGTAGCAGGTGACTTTCTCTCACTCTGCGGTCTGTGTGCACCATTTCAAGGAATTTTGAAAATTAATGAGAGTTTAGTACATAGAAATTTTTTCACAGGAAGAGAAAACAAGGAAAAAGCGGGACTTCCTCTTTATTTAAAAAAAGCCGTCAGGTTGCAATATTCATTTGAAATGGTAAAATAGAGAGAGAGTTAGGAACAGCATGACTTATGCACTTTTTTTAATGACAATTTTTTTACTATTTATACCTGGAAACCCCCCGTGAGCTCCACTTCTCTATTCCACTTTTGGGAAAACACAAAAATAATGCAGTACCAGCATCAGCATTGCATCCCTGCAGCATTAAAGTTGAGAGTTTTATATTTAAACTTTCATGGCAAGAGGGGAAAAAAGGGAAGAGGGCATAAAAATTAACATGGATGAAAAGTGAGGGGGAGAAAGAGAAAGTCATTTAAAGGTATGGTGAACACAAATAATTTTTTTTTTCGAGTTCCATGTTTCATCGCATGTGCCTCACTCATTTCTGAGTCACCAGTCTCCCGCTGATTATCCTAATGAACGGAATTCGCGAATTTTCACGTTCTCCCCTCATCATGTCGGGGAGTCAAGTGGGATTCTCGTAATCCGACATAACATTATGCTGTTGTACTCTTTCGACTCTACATTTTCTATGAGCCCTGGGCATGCAAGTAATTTCCGGAAGTCCCCGGAAATCTTGACATTGTGAAATGTTCATGGATACTCTCCCTCACCCCTGTTTGTTTGTGTGTGTGTGTCCCCGTCATTTGTGCAGGCGGGAAAATATCGTGAAAACTCATTTCCATTTCTCCTCACACTTCATACATATGTACTTACGTATACGTAGAATAAGAGTGAATGCCAAGGTTCTGCCGGACTTTCTCTTCCCCACACAAAAAACAAGTTTTCTTTGACAAGGCTCAAGGAAGAGGTCGAAGGGCTGTGGGGAAGGAAATTATAATCATCATAAACATAATGGCAAGAATAATCTAAATGTTGTTATTGTTACCCCCGGAGAACCTTCGACATTTATAATGTACACTGGATTGTGACATTTTGAAAAAGTGATTGTGAGACATGAAATCCAGACATTTTTATTTTTGTAATAGAAAAATTGTGTTCCAGGCATGGAGATCAAAAATTGTAAAATTTTGAACAATCGTTTTCCCGTCGGTGTTGGTGGAATGGTTGTGAAAGTACAATATGTATTATGAATTTCAGATTTTCTTAAAAAAAGTATGTAACTCAATGTTTCCACTTTCTCCGTGGAAAGCACATACAAAGATGTCAAAAAAAAAATTTCTCTCTCTCCTCGTCAAAGTTTCTCTTTCTTTTTGTACAGTTTGCAAGTTCTTGACATGAACTGTGAGAACGTAGAGTTTATTTGTGCAAGTGAAGAGTTTTTTTTGGTTGGTGGTTGTGGTGGTTACACTACATTTGAAGGTGAATGACAGGAATGAAAAAATAATGGTATGGATTTTTTTTCTCTTTCTCCTTTCCCACTTTTTGTAGCAGGGACACTCTGACAACAAAGACAATAGAAATGTGACCCGGAGCATTATAAACTTGGTGCCAGGGATTGAGGATGACGGGAAGCTGTTGACGTGTCGAAGTGAAAATCATTTGATCCTTGGCAGTCATAAAGAAGACAACTATAGGCTCAACGTTCACTGTAAGTTCTTTTTCCCTTTTTACAGATGTATTTGAAATACTCACGTCGTACATACAGCATGTACATAGTCGAGGCGGTTGGAAAACTTTCTCGAGAAGAAAGCAAAAATCAACGGAGAAAAAACTTTATGTTTCAATTTTCCCTTACATATAAAATTCCCATATTTTTTTTGTTAAATATGATGTAAACTAATTTTTCATCTAGTAGTTTAATGCACTTTGATACATTAAGTATTATAATTTTAGACACACCTCAGTACAGATTTACAGAGAATCTTGAGTAAATCTTGAGCATGGAGGAAAAGGAATCTCAACGAAGAAATTGCTAAAGTTTTCCCTACATTCTATTGATAAGCCATTTTCCTCTGGTTCATCAGCAGTTGAATCTCTCACGCCTTTTAATACCCTTCCTCTCTCTCTCCTGGATAAAAGTGTAGAGAAAGAGAGAAAATGAAATGAAAAATACAGCCATGTGAGGAGCGAGGAGTGTGACAGTTTTGAAATTTGGAATGTCAGCTTTGGTATAGGATAAACGTAGTGGATTTTCCCCACTCTCAAAATCCAACACATTTTCTTCTTCCTCATACCCTGACAAGAAGAGTAGAGAGCATAAGTTTGAATCAACGCCATCCTCGGTTGTGTGTTCTATCGAATTTTGTTTCTCTTTTGTTCTCTCCTCCACTTCTGTCAGTTGAAAAGTTTCTTCCAAAAACTCACCTCTACTTTCTCTTTTTTTCTCCTCAAGATCCTCGGGATTATAATCAGCTTGCGTGCATAATCATCCATTTTGATAACCATCCCTCCCTCTCTTCTCTACTATATCTAAGACTGTCTTATATTGGTTTCCAGCTCATCTTCCTTTCCCCATCTCCTGCCATTGCACTTTCTGAACTTTTTCTGTACAGTTTGTCTTTCTCTTCTACATATTTCCCTCTTTAGTTTTGCTATTCCTTTCCATTTTTTTACAAAGTGCAGCATGTCTCATGTTATAGTTATTATTATTTGCTTATAAAAATTACCACTGTACACTTTGTGTAGTGGGAGTCTGAGAGAGTAAAGAAAGGAGAATCTTAAAGTTGTTGTAGGATAACCAGTTCTAGCCCATAGCAATCTCTTGCCTGGTTTTACTCCTTCTCCGTTATCATGATACCTCTAAGCTTGTCTAAAGGCTCTATTAAACTGCGGGATAAACAAGTTTCTTCTCTTTGGAAAGGAAAGGACCAAAAATAAGAGAGAGGGAGAGAGATGGAGAAAGAGAGAGAAAAAAGAAATATGCTGTGTGTATGTGTCTCCATGCTTTATACTCTCTGAGCTTTCACCCGGTTCTCTTTTCGATCAAAGAAAAACTTTATTAAAAAGTTTGGAACCTTTCAATGGTTAACTTAAATTTTTATTGGTTCCTTTGACGAGGTTTATATACGCTTTTCAATCGTTCAACTTATCTTTATACTCATCTCCCGAGTTTCTCCATCATACCGGCCAGAAGTAAGAGAGATGGAGGAGGGAGGATCCTTCTTCAAATCATTTCCCAACCTTCTCCTTTTCAATATCTGGGGAAGATCTGATGGATAGAGAGGAGACTGAATACCCGGACACATTCACATACATACACAGTAGAGAAAAGAGGGAACAACTAAGTGAGCCATATCTGTAAAAATCCCAAGTTTTGAGAGATCAACCCACAAAACAGCAGTTGATCAATGAGAGGTATCGAAACGGAGAAAAAGGAAAATTTCTAAAAGAAAAGAAGGAGAAAGCATTTTCACTCGTAACTTGGATGAAAGTTTGTTTTATAATAATAACAGATAAAGTAAGAAAAACTAGATTAGCCTCTTTTTTCTTTTGTGCATCAACTTTCATTTTTGGACATAAAATTAAACGAGTGGAAAGTCCAGATCGAAGATTTGTACTCATTTACATAAATGGATGCAAAATTTTCTTCTTTGTGAAAATTATGTAATTTTGCACAAATTTGAATCAGTGTCAAAACTTCAGGACAAATTTGTCCATTATTTAAATAATTATTTGACTGTTCCACTAGAAAAAAAATGTGAAGTATATTTCGAATTAAAGCAATTTTTTTAAATACCTCAGAAGCTGATTTGAACGGAAACATGTGACCATTACAGTTGATGATATTGGAGGGTGATGACGTGGAGGATAAGAAATCAGTCTCTAGTGGAATATGAAAAAGTGTGAATAATTTAGGAGAACCTACTTTCCCCTCCTCTACATATCTTCACATGGGAGTGTAGTGTTGAGGAGAGTGAGAACAAATTTTTTATATACTTCCACATACTTTCCCTTTCTGGACCAATCCGACCCTTGGAGGGCTAAGCAAAGCGGATGATGAGACAGGCCTTTTATTTATGAATTCTGCGGAAGATTGGGTTATGATGGAATAATTCATAAATCCTAAGCCCTCGCCGAGATGTAAATGCACTCTTCCTCTTTCAAGCTTCACTATGTTAAGACGTAGTTTTCTTGGAGTAATTGTTTTCTCTGCTTTCTTTCCAGGACCTTATCTCACATTTGTAAAAGAAGGAAGAGAGAGAGAGGGGTTCTAGAAACAAAAAATCTATGAGAGAAAAAAGAAGAATCCTCAGACAGAGGAGAAGTATCATAGAGAAAAACAAAGTAGTTGTGTAGTACCCACTTTGGGTAATGATGGTATAGCACTTTTCCCTGAAGTTTAATACCAAAGCTATTTCTCTTGTAATACTCTCCCTACTCTTCAGTGAGAGGAGGAGAGGAAAGAGAGAAGATGAAAAGAAATACAGAGAAGGAGAAAGTGTACCAAAAAATCATTTATACATTCCCAAGTATCATTTTTTCTGGAAACGTTTGTGTGTGTGTCGTGGTAGTCGTAGTGGTGGTGTGTGTGTTTGTGTATATCCCATCGAATAAACTAAGGATAAGTGTTGTTGAAATATGAAAGGCTTTTAAATTTCCCTGAAATCTCCTGCTTTTAACATTTATTGTTTATATGGGAGCTTAAGCATTTCACTCTTTCTCTCTCACTCTGGCTAACAGCCTTCATAGTTTCCTAATCCTGGAGCATCTGCAAAGAAAATATTTTTTTCCTCCTCCTCCAACTCCCATCACTTTCTCCCTCTTCCTCTCTCTCTCAATTCAAATACAGAATATGCAGAATATCGATTAGACTTAAAACATAATGCTGGCAGCCTCCAGGGTTCCGTCATGTGGAAAACTTGATTCCTGTGGAAACTACACCAGCATCAGACAGAGGAAGAAAAAAGGGGAAATTACTCCATGACTCTTTTTGGATGGATGAAAAAAGTGAAAAAGAATACAGGATGCCTCGAAAGCATTTAGTCTGATCACATTCGCACACACACACAGTCATGAGGGATTTAAGAGAGAGAGAGTGTGTGTACATTGTCGGTATGGAAATTTTGCGGAAAAATTGTGTTATTTTAGTATGGGGAGAAAGAGAGGAAGGGAAAAATCTTCGTTTTGCACTATCATGCCTAAATGTAAAACCAGGACAAATGGACCTCAACTCCAGCTCAACTAGAACAAAGATTTTCTCTTTCTGCATTACGTAGAAAGTCCTCAAGCTTCTTGAATGGGTTCAAAAATAAATCCTTGTACAAATTTGCAAATATTTTTATACCAGGAGCATTTCTCATTTTTTGCAAACACGTTTTTTTGTAATATTCGTGAGACTCATGTGAGGGTTCTTTACAAGACCAGCTCAGCAATTAATTTATAAGTAGTACTTCACAACAAAAATCATGTCATTCAAGTGCATGGGGAAAGCGGGTGGGTGAAAGTTGAGGAAATGTGGGTAGGAAATGCACAACAAGCATTGCATAGATGCTATGCATTATTTTTTAAAAAAATATTGAAAGGATTTCTGCTACCACCATCGTCCATTGCCTTACATTTAAAGGAATACAAAGGCACCCTTTTTTCTGTAATAGAATGACCAGGAAAAATTTTGAACAATCAGATGGTTTCCAAAAATACAATTTATTTTGAATTTTAAGAGCTTCAGGAACTTTTTCATTAAAATTGTGACTTTATTGATTCCCCCTTTCTTTGTGAGTTGTCGACTCATGTTGCATGGCTTTTTTCACATCGTCTAGACTATTGTATTTCTGCTCCTCTCTTCCTTATTGTGCAGTGAGAAACTGGAGAGTTGCAGCATGTGACGATGCAACAGTTTCTCAAAAATTCTGTTCAAGGAAATGATGAATTGTAGAGTTTTTTCTCCTTGTGAAATTTCTAATGAAATTTATGAATACTTTATGGATTTGTGCATATTGTATTTTTATGTGTGTATTTTCAATTTCAGACGCTCCCATCTTGTCCCTCCAACTCGGTTCTACCCTCAACCCCGATGATATAAAGGAGGTAAGGACAAGGCCATGCAATTTATTTTTTGTCAAAAACTGGGGTTTACCCAATGCAATTTTGTTCCCATATCATCATAAAACATCTCACGAGGCCATTCATGTTTACTGACAATAATTTGTGATTTCTTTGCAGAATGATGACGCCTATTTTGAGTGTTCAATCAGGTAAATATAAACCCATTGAGTTAAATTTAAATATACGAATTTGCGTTAGATTTTTTCGCGGGGTTTCTAAATAGCGTGGGATGAATGATGCAATTATTTTGGAGCAGGGGATTCAAATATTTGTGTGTTTACATGGCATGAGGGTCATTTGTAATATGACAACTCTTGACAAGCGAGTTGTGGTTGAGGAAGAACATGCAATGTCAAACCACAACGGAAATTTGCACACTAAAATTTAAACCATCGCCTTATAAAATTTGATTGAATTAAGCTTTACATCATATTTCTGTTTTCATCAAAAATCCTACAAAATACAAAATTTCTAATGTTTTTTTGTGCAGATCCAATCCCCCACACACCAAGCTTTCTTGGTTCAAAGAGGTAAGCCTTTTTTTCTTCTCTTCCCCTAAATACTTTGCGAATTGTAAAAGTTTTGCAAAAAAGAATCAGAGTGGGAAAAGAATTCTGCGAGATATTTACCCAATTCCGAAATAATCCAAGAATGTCCAGCAATTAAGACATGGTTGAAGAAAAAACTATTTGTACAATTAATTGTGTTGCATCTTACCCAGTTTAAGAAAACACTTTCCAGCCACACTTTATAAAAAAAATTCAAAGAAAATGTATCCAGTATTAAACGTTGATGTTTTGGAATGTTTCTGCTGACACAATGATTCAATGCTGCAATACTTTCTCTTTTCTGGCTATGATCCGTGTGCTCCGGGTATGTATCTGTACACATCAACAACAGCTACATTAAGACTTGAATTTTTTTGCTGAGCCAAGTAAAAATCCTTTACTCTCGCTCTCTCTCTCTCTGTCCCTCTCCAAAGAGCTCATAGGGAACATGCATAGTTTGGAAAATGCACTTTTATTTTGCCCAAAGATAGAGAGAAACTTGAAAAACTTTTTTTCTCCCCTCCATACACACACATCCACACACACACTGGAAGGATAGGACATGGCGAGTATTTCTGTAATAATCCAACAACTGCAATAATGATATGGCTGTGTATACATCTCGTCACTCCTCCTCAGTAGCAGGGAAGAAGGTAACATTGAATTGTGAACACACACACATACAGAGAAAAGGGAGAAAGTAAGTAGCCCTATAACAAGGGAGAAATCTCTGTCACGCCTTGTTAAAGTTCTACCCGAGATGCTATTTAAAGTATGCAAATGTTGTGTGTGTGTGTGGCACAAACATGGGGGTAGAATACACAAATTGCAAAAGTTTGTGGTTGAGCCTCATTACCCAAACGGTCTGTATATATTACACATACACACAGAGCTGTACTTTACGGGGGGATGATCCGACTAACTTGAATGTTGTCCTTACTCCCTACATGTTGTGTCTACGTGTGTGTGTGGGGAGGGGAGTTCTCAGGTTAGCTCTCTAGAGTGTATGTGTGTGTGTGCTCTGGCTATGATTCTCGTACTCTCATTGTTTCTCTTGTTTGCTCTCTGAGGAATCTTTTTTAGAGGCTCTCAACAGAGGAATTCTCCGGCGCTTGTTCTAACGAAAGGAAAGAATTTACCTTATTTACCATGTGGAGTGAGTGTATGTGTTGGGGAGAACAGGAAAGAGAGAGAGAGAGAGAGAAAGTGAAGAGGGGAGGACGCACGTGTAAATTCCAACGTCTTTAATTCTCTATCTCTATAACTTTCTATTAGGAGGGGGTAGGACAGTTTTGCTCTGTTTATTGTTATTACGGATGCTTTTTACGGTCCACAGAACGTTGGAGAGTTTAGCTTTATTGGATCTTAACCTGGACAAAGGAAAAGAGAAGAGAGAGAGTGAGAGAGGGAAAGGGAATGAGAGAAAATAGTCAAGAGTTTTAAAAACAACCCCCTCATGACGTACATACAAAATTCCTATTATATGTATACATTTTGCAATACACACCCACACACACTGCATGGTATGGCATAGGATGAGATTGGATAAAGAGAGAAAGTGTAGCTTTCCTTGTGTTTTGTGTCCACACGTACGTAATTGATTGAATTTTGTAGAGTAATTAAAACTTTTCCCCCGACCCTCCCCCAACTCTCCACTCGAGTGTGGGATTTTTGTAATAATTTCGAGCCAAAGGGTTAATGAACGTCACCCTAACGGCTCATCAACCCGTAATAATAATAATAGTATTTTTTCACAGGATAAAATGACAATTAAACTGGGACTGCTTGTATATGTGTCACAAACCTCTGGCGTACTTACACTATAAAAGAAAGTGTATATAACATGGTGGATGTGTGGATTTCCGTGACAGTCAAATGTGGAGAAAGTTTAGAAACATTTTCAGCTTAAAATATATTAGACTACTCGACAGGGGAAAAGTTGAAACTTTTTCAGAGAGACACAGAGAGAGAATCTCAATTTTTGAGTCTACTTTGTGATGCATGGTTGCCACATGTACCTTAATATTTTATTTTTTTGTCAGAGAAAATGTGTATTTGGCACGAAAAACTTTTTTGCATAAAATACTGAATTTTTAAATAATCTTTGCAATCCTATTTAAACTTGTATTTTTGAAGGCCTTTCATCTACGGATAAACAAAAGGGAAAAGTGTGAAAACAAAAATTTGCACAATTTTACAAATTAAGAAGTACGGTGGCAGAAAATTAATAGGTATTTGTAAAGTGAAAGTTTACATGTGATTCTTAATTCATTTTAAAAAACTTAATTACATTTTAAATCCCAATTTAGATTTTCCAAGACAGTTACATAATAACAATTTAATTGAGCCCAGAATGTCCCTTAATTTAATTATTTGTGGAACTCTGTCAGTTATGTAGTTTTCACACTCTTGGCATGAGAGAAGTTCACACAGAAAGTCTTGTAAAAGATCTGGAAAATTGAATTCAACATCCTATACTTGTATAGTTTAGCACAAAAGTTTGTGGATGATACAAACATGCACATTCTTTCCCCCACTTTCCCTTTTGTGTGTTTTGTGTGTTTGGCAGGGCCACAACAAAATCAGCCTCTTTCCCACTCCACTTTCTCTCACTCTCTTGAGTGTTTTGGTTAGGTGTAAATCTTGTATAGGTAAACAAAGTCCATAAATTTTGAAGCAAATAGAAACATTTATTGTCCACTCCTTCTCTCACACCCTGCCTCCCCACACACACACACACAAACTAGTAGACATCCAGGCGTCTGTGTGTGTGTCTCTCCGAATTCAATAACAAAGACTTGTAGAGGAGAGGGAGGGAGGCAAGAGCCGTAGATTAAATTGGGGTGTAACAATGCACCGCATTTTGAGCGCACAAAAGACGGCTTCAAATTCTCCACCATTTCAATCTACATTGTATGTGTGTGTGTGTGCGTGCGTGTGTCTGTCTGTACACACTCTCACACTCTACCTGAATTTTTTCAAAGTCACTTTGAACCATGCGTCTGAGAAACTAGCTCTACATTTATGTACGTACTTACGCGTACAAACACAAAGGCAGAACGGGAGAGGGTGAACCAATGGAAGTAAAGAGTTATTCACTGGGGAAAAACTACTCATTGTCAAGGGCAAACTTATTGAGCAAAATGGCTTTTTAAAAAAAGGATTGTCCAACGTTAAGCTAATGTAAGTTTTTTTTCCAACCATCCAAAAGACGTACAGAGAAGCAAGTCTTGCGTCAGTAACTGTACTTGGAAAAAAGTCCATGAAGAGAAAGTGAGTTGAGGTTTTTAAAAGGAAATTTTCTCAGGATAAAATGGGCCAGACGATACTTTCTCTTATTTCTTATGCTACTCTTTTTTTCTTCCTTCTTTACATTTCACTTGGAAAGTTGAGAGAAAATTTCGACAGACTTTCTCCCTTCACAACTCTACATGTTGAATGTTGATTGTAAAGTAAGGAGGTGGTAGGATCCCTGGTTTCCTGGAGAAAGGATAGAGGATGGTATTTTTGAGTGTGTACAAACGACTTTCAGTTGATTTTGTATTGAGACTTTTACACAACCCAACACAATTCTGTTCTTCTATTTTCCCTCTCAATGTCGACAGAGACGGAGACGGAGACGCATGTGTGTGTGTGTGAATGAGCTTATAATCGGAACTCATCCAATCGTCCCTTGTATGACATTCTTGTTAACTCCTTGTTGTGACGGGGAGAAGAGGGGAAGAAAGTCTTGTGCGAATTAAATTGCTCGTTATTCGATTGGATTACGATGGGATTAGACGGAGGATTGACGACAGTTCCGAGGTGTGAGACTTGGTTGTAGGAGGGAGATAATACATTATAAAGATATGAGAAAAGAGAGATAAGGGAAAGAGAAATGAGCAATTGATTGTGATTTATTGAATAGTCATTTTATTTGTTGACATTTTTATTGCAGGGTCGTGAGCTTCGTTACAATCAGAATCAAGGGGTCGTCATGAGTAATACCCGACTGGTGCTTCAAGGGGTCAGCAGAAAACAAGCTGGAAATTATACATGTCATGTTCAAAATTCCATTGCCACTACCCACAGCAACCCTGTACATCTCCGCGTCAAATGTAAGTACTTTCTCTTCTTTTATTACAATACTGAACTCTTTTCAAATCATTTTTGACGGAAATGAACGGGGAATTTTATTACGAATTTCCTACTTGAACAATATCGTTTCATAATATCATACCGTAAAAACTCAAATTAATACCCAATTCCTTCAGTTAAAACCCCATTTCTTAAATACTTCAGTTTAGAATAAAATTCTGTTACAGCCTTACGGTATATTATTCATATTTTTCCACACCCAGGCAGCAAAACTTGAAGATAGATGTATTTACAAATTTTTATTCAGGAAAAAAATATTTGCATATACGGCAAATGCATGGAGTGGCACGTGTGTGGCCAACCATGGTGGTGGCCATGGAGCCGGAGCCGTCAAAAAACGACACACACAATAAGAAGAGAAGAGAGGACGTCAGGGGAATGAAATAAATTCTATGAATTATGTAGACTGTCAAGGAACATCATTCGCCTTATTTGCTTTGCCCATCTACTAAATGTCAGAGACAAACCTCCGTGATTTATGCATATTTGCCGAGTATCCATATCTCCCCACTCGACTCTCCCCTCCCTTCTTTTTAACGAGTGAAGAGGATTCTCTCTCTCTGAGTTCTCCTCCTCTCCATGTTCTCTCTTGTTTGGAGGACTGAGAGGTAGATGAAAAATGGCGGAAATCGCATTTCTTGCAAATCTTCGATGCGTACCATTTTCATACGTCAAATTTTCCTCCCTCCTTCTACACACACACACACACACACACAGAAACTCTTACCCAACCCCTCACCTCCTTTTCCCAGGATTTACAATTGTACTGTGTAATGACATGCAATCATAAATTTTTCACAAAAATGGAGAGGGATATTTTTGTGCACACTTTTTGTATTGTATTGTACTTATTGCTCTTTAACCTCGTTTACTCTGTGGGTGTGCCCCGTTACACCAGTACGTTTATTGCACAATGAATAACAACTCACATAATTCAGAAGTATTTCTAGTTACAAATTAGTTGAATGTCACTTCGCTTCAGTTTCACAACTAGTGACAGTAAAATTTTTAAAAAAATGAGGATAACTTAAATCACCGTCGTTTTTCATTGTAGATTTTTTAATGAGTTTGAAATTGAGTCGGACCAAACAACATTGCACTAAGGATTTTCAAATACAATTGAAACAAAACTAGGAAAAAAACAAAAGAAATTGCCTTTATTTTCAAAATACTGAGAAACTTCCTAGTCCCATCCGTCAATTCATTGACAATTTCCGTTCCAAATTCCAAATCTGATGTTTTGAAGGTTGAACTGTATCGAATCCGAGGAGATACATGTCGTCTTCACAATTTCCTTTGCAGTCCGCTCAAAGTCCTCTAATTAAATGAACAAAGAGAGAAAGCCATTCAAACTTTCTCTTTCTCTCTCTCTCTTGGGTTGAAAGTTTCTTGTTACAATTTCGCACTTCCATGGTGAAGTGGTTGTGTTTGTGTGTGACAAGATTTTCAACCATAACTCACTCAAAAGGAAAACAAAGGAAAACAACAAATAAAACACACACACACCCATACATTTATGTATCCACATTGTGTACAACTATACTTTGGCTAATAATAATAAGAAATCTTTTTTTTCACTCTGCTCTCCTTTCTCCTTTCATGCTTTCTTCTTGCTACTGGTATGCAAAACAATTGAAGTTTAAGATGAAAGAAGAAAAAACTTTGTGATGACCGTGACATGAGGGAGGAAAAGAGGAGGACAAATTTTATTTCCATGAAAGTCCAGTTTTCTCTGGTCAGACGCAAAGGAGAGTATTAAAAGAATTTAGCATCATCCTCGTCTCGTATTTTATTTGATAAAAGAAAAAGGTGAAGGAATACCACCTTTTGGTGAAAGGGGAACAGACGATGAGGCGTCAAAGTAAAACCTTACAAAAGACCATCTTTTGTGGACTCACTTGAACGTGTAAAAATATATGGGAGAAAGCGCGAGGGAGAGAAAGAAGGGGAAGAATAAGGGAGAACTGAATATTTTTTATCCTTTTCCTTCTTTCTCTGTGACAATTTAAACTAGACACTCCTGTATACTTTTATATGTATTGACTACTTTGTTTTCCTCCTGACAAAAGCCAAAACAGAATGGACAAGAAGGAAAGTTTCACTCTATACACACACACAACACATGCTTCAAAGCTTAGGTACGTCCAACTGTAAGGGAGGGAAAGACTCGAAAGACAGATTCGATTTTCTCTTTTGTTATTATTTTATGGGTGAAATGTGAAAAAGTAGGAGAGTGGGGGAAAGAGAGTGAGTGAGTGAAATCAAGAACAAAGACGAGCAGAGAGGGAA
This sequence comes from Pygmarrhopalites habei, assembly GCA_009870185.1. Classification (NCBI taxonomy): domain Eukaryota; kingdom Metazoa; phylum Arthropoda; class Collembola; order Symphypleona; family Arrhopalitidae; genus Pygmarrhopalites; species Pygmarrhopalites habei. The sequence goes on along the minus strand of WJFB01001005.1, from coordinate 16,076 downwards.
AGTGAAACGAAAACAACAAGCATTTCGACGTTTACCTTTGTCATCTCACTTCTCCTTCCTTACTTTCTCCTCCCTCCTCTCTACGCACTACGATCAATTTTGGGTGTGTATTTTCACTCTGTCGATCCACGCACACAGAACAAAAGTCCCTCATCTCATCTCTGTGTGTAAATTCTAGGTGAAAGTTTGAGAGGCCAAGAATTTCTCTCTCTCTCTCTCTCTTACATTCCCTTGTATATATGTTGTTCACAAACAAGAATAGGAAAATAGTAAAAGAGGACATGGAATTCTTTGGTGAAGACATGAGGAAAGAACAGACAAATATTTTTGGATAACGATACAAAGAGGAGTGAAGAGGGAATGCAAAATGGAATGGATTCTCCGTTTTAAAATTACTTTGTTAATTGAAATTTTGGAGTACAGCAATGTACAAACAAGGATGGGTGAAAGAAGAGGAGGTGAAGGGAAAAAAATTCAAATGAATTTTCTCAGAAAAGCTATAGCTGAAGTAGAGAGGAGCAAGAGAGAGAATGTGGAAGTTTCAAGTTACTGGAGAGAAATTTTTTCATTGGGGATAATGACTCTTAAGATATGATGAGGGCTTGTAAGAGTTTGTTGTTTGAAGTTTCATCTCTCTTTACTCTCTTCTCATCTCACCCAGCTTATTTCACTCCCTCTCACTCTGTATTCCCTCCCTTGTGTTGTAGTTGTAGGTGTGTGTCCATGTTTATAATAAGACAAAGGGGGAAGAGAGATAGGGAGAAAGTTAGGTAAGACAGACACTATGTAAAAAAATGATGGGAGAGTGGGAAAGAGAGAGAGTTGAAAAAAAATTCTATCTATCCTACCCGCCTTCCTCTTCTTTCTCATACTTCTCCTCCCGCCTGCCTCTCCCGGCCCCGGCATGAGAATGAGACAACCAAGGAGGAGGGAGGATAGTGGGAAAAAAGAGATGGAGTGAAAGAGAAAGAGAAACTTAGTTCCGACACACAAATCTGTATTCGCATCATTACCCTGGTCGGAAAATATCCTTTCTCCTACATTCTACTTTCACTGGGCGTGTGTGTGTGTGTATTTCTTTAGTACCTTTGAAACATTGAATTGGATAGACACACACACGTCTTCACACTTCTCTCTCTGGCTGTAGTCCCTGCCCAGTCCATTGTACAGTGGGATGTACATTTAAATTGTAACACACACTACAATATATTTGTACAATGCATTTCAAGGATGGAGGATGCAGAAAAAAACATAGGTGTAGCTACAATAGGAACCTATACCCGGGTTTTTATATGGAGCATATATCTATCATGAGATTTGAGAGACGTAGTTTATAGAATCCAAGTATCGATCAGCCCATTACTCCAGCTGAGAATGGCGTTATGTATCATCATACATTTTATTCGGGATAGAAGAGGAGAGAAACGCAGACAAGGAATTCTCTTTCTCTCTCTCCTAACCTCACCTTCTCTTTCTTCATCCCTTTCTCTCTGTTCAGTTTCCCACTTATCCACCTTCTCGTTTGTGTCATCGTTTTTACTTAAAGTAGGACTCGGCTCAAGCCACCCCCGCCCACCTCTCTCTCTCCTTTCTCCTCTTTCTCTCCCCGCCACGTTTTCTTGGAAGAGCGTGTGGAAGGAGGAAGAGTGAAAGCGAGAGAGGAAGAAAAAAGTTGTCCTCGTATGGAGAGAGCGTCTTGGGCTGTAAATCATTTTTTTGGTGGGCCAAAGCTCCAATCAAACTCCGAATAATAGTCCCACCGTACAAATACTTGTCTCTTGCCCTCCCTTCATCCCATCCTAGAGGTGGAACTTTAGAGCGGGAGAAAGTGCAAAGAAATTGCATTGCACGACCAACTCCCAAGAACCACGAGGAAGACAAGGGGTATAAAAGAGGGAAATAAACGAGGAAATTGCATTATGTGAGAAATAAAGTAGATGTTACAGCTAACAAACAATAAGAAGAAGAAAAAATAAAGTTGAGACTTGAGGTTATCCCATCTCGATGATTCCCTAGCATGGATTTTTTATGAATTATGATAATTGTGATATGATACTGTATAGTGGGGTGGGATTTGAGTGTTGTATCTGTACAAGAATGTGTGTGTACACACACGCAGAGGAAAATGATGATTACCAATTTTTATATTGTTTTGGTGTAGATGTGCCAACGTGTAAATCAAATTCAGAAGAACTCATTGGGGCAATGAAACATGAGACAGTGACAATTCGGTGTGAGATGGCAGCGGATCCTCCCGAAATCCGATTTCATTGGACATTCAATCACTCTGGAGTGGCTGTCACGCCCATTCCAAATGTCCAAGTAAAGTCCAATGGTTCCAATTGGAGTGTCCTCCATTACACCCCCACGTCCGAACGGTGAGTTTGTCAAAATTTTGATTTTGGAGTGGAAGTATGACACAGTCGTCACTTCTTTTAAAATTATCAGAATGATAATTAAAAATTTGGATTTTTTATGCTACAGGGACTACGGCACATTAGCCTGTTGGGGTTCCAACACAATTGGACATGGTCGTTCAGGTCCATGTTACTTCCAGATTGTGTCAGCAGGGAAACCCTTCCCACCTAAAAATTGTTCAATTTACAATGAGACAGCGGACTCTTTGAGTGTTGCTTGCATTGAGGGATTCCATGGAGGACTACCTCAACACTTTATGCTAGAAGTAGTCGACTATTCTGCCAAGAAAATCAAGCTCAATGCTTCTTCCAAGGTATGTCTTTATCTTTCTCCTTCAAAGAGAAAAGAAGAAAAACTATTCCACCTAGTAAACTATTTCAAAAAGTTAAAAAAAAATGAAAGTGGACAAAAAGAAGTTTGAGAAATTTAACCCACTTTCTTCTTAATTGCATTTCTTTGTTTTAACAAAAATGTTTTTGTTCACTCTTTCAGATGCCCTTATTTTCACTGGAAGGGATGGAACCTGGTGTGGTCTTCCGCTTCCTCGTCTTTGCTGTCAATAGCAAAGGCCGGTCTGAGCCTTTTATCTTAGATGGTATTACTTTCAGAGGAGTTGCCAAATACACGGGTATGTCAAAAATGCTCTTCAAAAATATTTTATAATTAGCCTTATCGCCTTCAACACGTGCCGTACTCTCGTTATATATATACACACACCGCCATCGCCGATGCAGACTTTACTCTCGCAAAATAATTGGCGTAAAATATTTCAAAAGAGAAACACCAAACCTCAACATGGAGAAGAATGAGCGGCCTCGGGCCACACATATCCATTGTTTGGATGAGAGAGAGAGTGAGAGAGAGAGATGGAAGAAGAGAAAGTCCCTGCGCACAGCTTGTGTGTGTGTATGTTGACGTAGACTAAATTTAGAATATCATGATACTTCCTTCTCAAAGTCAACAATTTCACGATTGCAATTTTGTTTGATCTTTTCTGACTCATCATACTGAAGGCAAGTGTCTTCATTGGAAGAGAAATTGAACGTCACGTCATCCGTTTCATTCCCTATCGCCATTTAAACTAGTCAGGCTAGATCCACTTTCTCCTTCGCAACACATAAAAATTGTGGTTGGAGCAAAAGAGAAATCAAAGAAAGTTTGTAGCGTGTACAATAATAGAAGGGGAGAAATGTATGGGATTGCATCTTTTCTAAACTTCCCATTGATTTGTAAATGTGTGTGCATTATTTATTTATATTGCATGTGGACACACTCAACTTTGTAAATCCCTTGGTTTCTCCCATTTAATGAATCCCCCTGTGCAGGTTTAAAGACTTATGTGCAGTCACAGAGTAGTGGAAACACAATTGCATTCGTCCCGCTGCATTTTCTGCCTGACCCTTCGTCTCTCTCCCCTCTCACCTAAACAGAGTGAATGTCAACTCCCTAGGCTGACTACTCCTCTTGATGATTGTTCTCTTATCCCTTCTCTGATTTCCTAGGGCGAAAATTCAAAATCAAAGTAGCTTGGACATTCTGTTTACTCTCCCTCTTTCAATCCGATAGAAGAGAGGGAGGCATTGTGTTGTGCTCTAGTGGAGTGTGTGGGGTTGAGATGACTATTGTCAAAATACGAGAGTATATCGTAAGCGTAAATTTACTACTCTAATCTAAGCTGTAAATACTTGGGGTGTAGGAGCCAAGGGTAGTAATTCAAGTTTCACGGTATCATGTCCAGACAGACTGGACAGTTGACAAGTAAAATGTCGTCAAAACATTTTGGAACGAATGACTCTATTCTTCAAATAAATGTCCAGTCCCTTTGATCCCGTGTTGGAGACTGGAGTGCGTGTGAGTTGTAGGGTGCGTAGAAAACTTCTTGTGTGTAAAAGTCTATAAGCCAAAAAGTCAAAAAGATTTTCTCAGCTGCATTTGACGGACCTTGGAGGGAAAAGTTTTGTTATTGAGAGACAAATTCTGTGGAAATTTGAGAGTAGGATTTTTGAAAGGAGACAAAAAATGGTCAAAAGTAAAATTGGCTGCGGGAGATGATGCCGTGTGATGTATTGCAGGGAAAAACTGATTGATGTGAATGGCTGACTGAGAAAAGGAATATTTTGACTTGAAATTTTAACCAAAAAATTGTTTAAATTTTTTTTGTAGGTTCAACAAACACTGCAGAGTTGAATCCACTCTTTGCTATTCTAGTCGGTTGTTCAATTGTCCTCATTATATTTCTTGCCGTAACAATAATTGCAATTTGGAAGCGATCCCGTCGGAAAAAACCGCCCATCGTGAAAGCCCTTCGAAGGGATGATGAAACTACCTTCCAACCAACTGAGACCACCATCACGAAATTGGATCAAAATGGTCTAGAGGAGATTGGAAATCCCGACGTCGTTCCTAATAAAAACGGTAATCATTATTTAATTTTAATTATTCATTCTGTAATTTTAAGTAAAAAAGATAGCCAAGCATAGAACTAGTTGCGGATTTATATTTGCTGCATCTTAACTAATTACATTTTAATTTTTTAAAATTTACAGGACGTACAGGTGGAATCAGAGGATTCATCAGGATTCATAAAACGCCTCCAGCCCGCCGTAGAAAAAAGGATATGGAAGTGAAAAACAATGGAGAGATTGTAGCATTGACTGATGCACACGTAAGGCTTTTTTTCCGAATCTACATAACAGTTTCATTGTATAATGTGTATGACCAAAATGCATGGAGAAAACTCTCCCCTGTAAAACTTTCCCCTTCCTTTCTCCTCCTGTATGTATATTAGTCAAAATTTTCTCAAGGTAAAACTAGAAAGTTTTCAGTTATAATCCTGGTCGTGAATAAGACCATTTTTTATGCTTCATTCCCTTTTCCTCTTTACATTCATCCCTCAGTATGCGGGAAATCTCTCTCCCTGCTTCCGTGTGTGTGAGAGAGAGAGAGAGTGGGAAAAGGGATGGTCGTAATGAATGAATGTTCGTTGGGAAAATTAATTATCTTCATCTTTCATCTCATTAACAACCTTGTCGATTACCCAGAGACCCTTTGCACTTTTCCTGAGAGAAAGAAGAGCCTCAGAACTTTGATCATCATTTCTGAGATAGCTGATAGCCTACGCATGTAATTTGTTCCCCCTTCTTTCCCTCTCTCTCTCTTCTGTGTGTCTCTCCCCTCCACTGACTATTCATCAGCGGAGAAAAAGAGGAAGCTTGGAGATCTTCTCATTTTACACTGGTGCCTAACATGTAAAAAAATTTTATACCCCACACACCGTCATCCCATCCTCTTTTCCCAACGGATGAGACCACAGATGGAGGGCTAATAAAAACACTACAAAACACACACACACACAAATACACGCTGGCTGTATTTACATAACGCACATTCATCACTTCTAATTTGTAATTGTCTGCATCCCCTCCCATGTTATTTTTTTAAAGAAAGAAATAAAAAATGGAAGGTGTTAGCAAAAATATCCTCCTTTGTTCTGTTGCTTTCTCTCTTTTCAAAATTTTTATTTTTAATTATGGAAAGCCTTTCATCCGTCATCCATAATCTGAAAAAATTCTGGAAAAATTGAGGAAAATATTAATGTTGAGGAGACAGAAGGTTCAGGAGAAAGGAGAAAGTTTTTTTCTACAAGTAAGAAATAAAAGTGAAAGTGCTAACCATGATGGGTTTCTTTGTGTGTACAACTGGAAAGAATAAAAAAACATGGAGAGAGAAAAATTATGAGATGGCTTTGACAATTTTGACCTTGTTACTTACTAGAGCAGAAAAATTTAATTCAGAGACGGAGACAGACTTTCTTTTGATGGTAGACGAGGGGAAACATACACATTAATACCTTGAAATCAAACTTTGCGTATAAAACTCGGCACATCCAAACTCACACTTTTGTTCAAAGTGTTGCATCGCCATAGAAGTTAGAACGGAGGTCTATTAGTAATATGAGTCATGTGTTTGAGCCAAGGCTATTTTAAACAGTTTGACGGTGTGCTTCATAAAGAAATATGGGACTGTTGCTATGTATAGATAAAAGTGGAGATGAGGAGGAAGAGAGAGAAAATAGGTTAAAAAGGATCATGGCGGGTTAATGAGAAAAATGGTATATCATTGCATGTAAATGACATTTAAGTAGACGGGAGATTCTAATCACGTCACATTTCTCGGAATTTCACGGGGATGTAAAAGATTTGAAAGAACACACACATACAATATCCAACTGTGAGATGGAAAGTAAAGAAAAGGCCCTTTGCCCTCTTTCTCTCTGTTTCATTATGCAACTCATGCAAGACAAGCACACACACACACACAAGGCTTGTACAGATTATGTTTTAAAGACGAACCCCGTCTATTCCTTATTCCTTCAGACTACAAATAAATACAAGTTGAGAGGCGAGCTGGAGTAATTTAACGAAATGTATCTACGAAGGCGAAGAATTTTACTCCACATCTCTTCCTCGGCCAAAATTTTCCCTCATTTTTTCCCACGGATCTTGATTCGTCTATGTAGTTTTTTTTCTTCTTTGCGCATTGAAGGGAGATGGAAAACATGGTTTAAATTCCAAGCACATGACACAGAGTGAATGAGAAGCGAAGGATTCTTTTGGGTAATCAAAGGAATGCCGATTGGTTGTAAAATTGGCACTCACACAGTTTCTCCATGTTTGTCCAGAGTTTATGTAAAAAATGCATTGAATTTAACAGTGTATTTCCATTTCCACTTTTTGTATCTTCTGCACTTTTCTCCGTTGAAAATATTATCCATCACTAACCCGGTTTGTGATGGAAACTTTCTTTCACAACAGAAGGAAATGTGTGGGTACAGAAAGCGTCTACTGAGAACATTTGTGTACAAGGATTTTTTTCTCTCTTTGTTCTCCCAGTCTTTTATCAGAAACCTCGTTTTAATAGGATAGAGAGGACATCATGAATTGTTTCCTAGTGTCAGAAGAAGCTTTGGAATGTTTGCCAAAGGCTATGAATAAAAATGTGCAGAGATTTGCTAAAGTGTACTGAAGAAAGAGTGTGAAAGACTGTAGTGTTTGAAGAGGATTATACATGTTTGTAGAGAAGATACAGGAATTTGAAAAGATTTGAAAAAAATCCTAATTTTTATGTATTTTCTTCCTCCCCCTCCTTTCTCCGCCTTTTCATCTTGTTTGTAATGTAAAGTGTGTTTTTGTAGCTATACCTATGTAACATTGTGTGAGCTACAAAAATAATAATGAGAGAGAAAGTATCTTTCCCGTTTCCTCCATCCATGGTTAAATGTGATATGGAGGAAATTGCATGAGTATGTAAAGAAGATTACATTCATTGAGAGAAGCGAGAGAGAAAGAGAGAGAAAGTTGACATGCAAAAAGTTGCATTTCCTCTCTTTGCATACATTTAATTTCAATTTTCTGCTTGGATGTCTTTTCCAGGAATTGGAGATTCAAAGAAATCATCATTCCCATCCCTCGACTTTTAATAATCACAAAATACTCACATCCGCTCATCTTCCTCCAAAAGAAAGTCGTATCTAAACTTGTCCCTCTACAAAATGGGACCCTCATGTATGGAGCAGCCAACCTCAACAGGAATGGATTCCATTGTACAATCAAGAATGGAGGAACATGAAAAAGAAAGGATGTTGAAAGACAAAATATATATATTTAAAAAAAAAGAGTGAAATTTTTTTCGGCCAAATTTTGTGAAATGTGTCTCGTGACTTGACTGCTTGCCTATAGCTGCTATTACTACAAATTTCAAAGTTTATCCATTTGGACCATGTACAAAGAAAACCAAAATAAAAACAAGGGAAACTATTTCATCATTTCTATTCATCATTCTGTGCTACCCTCATCCTCAACTTCTGTGTGAAAAGAGACTCACAATTTCCGAAAAAACATTTTGGATGGAAATTTGGAAGAAATGTAAAAAGAATGTTTACATTTTTAAAAAAACAATTAAAAGTTCCTCAGCCCCAATTACCCCATTGCCACGTGCGGTTCTGGCGACTCCAAGTGCAATTCACAAGGAGTGTTTTCGACAAAGAGATTTACTAAAATATGGAAGAACCCTCTGCATCCCCAACTGTGAAGTTAGTATGGATCATGGAGTGAGGGAACAAGATTTTTTTAAAAACCATGTCCTTAACCTTCCCCTCCTTGGAGTCAAGAATTGTGTATCAAAAATTATTGAAAAGCATATCCAACCACCCTTCCCAACCTTTATAAAGGATAAAGTTTGAGATGAAGAGTGTAATCATTTACAAAAAGAAATGGGCATCAACCTTTGGAGTCACTGCCAAGATTTATACAGTACACAATGCCCTCACACAGATGAAGATTACACCAAATATAAAAAGGTACTTGAGTGTGAGACCACAGATTATACTGATTGAGTAATCACGTTAAAAATAGATAATTATTTAAAAAATGTTCTGAACAAAAGTATTGTCACGGATGATGGATTTCATGGGGCAGTGGAAAGGACTATTTGTCTTGTGTGGTTTGAATGTGTGGACAAATGAGTGAGTGAGTGATGAGTATGGTTTGAAACTTTTTTTGAAAATCCAACTATATTGTTATACTATTATGTACAAGGAATATTATTATCATCTACCCAACCCTGCCCTACCTAACAGACATACATATATGCATTTACATATATAGTAAATGAAGCGAATATTACATATAAGAATTTACATATATAGTCAAAACAAAAATATTTTGACTTGTTACTACGTTTACATACTCTCATCATCATAATCATTGTAATTGTGAAATATCCTACTATACTCTTCAATCAACAAAACTACAAAATAAAATACTTCGCCACGGACACAACAACAAAATAAATACATTGCGTACATATGTAAGAAATAAATCTACTTAAAATCTTTTGAATCAATATTACCTACACAGAAGATGAAATTAAACTTGCATTTTAAAACCATTTGATATGAATTACTACTGGACAACTAAAAACATACAGTTATACGACTACGACGACAAAAACTTCAGAAATGGAACTCAGAATACTAAAAAGTAAACATTTTGACCATATTGTGAAGCACAACAAATGCGTGAATAAATCAAATATATGTTGTTATACTTAATTTCATGGATTCTCGTCAAAATTTTGATTTATTAAATTTTATAGCATCCTTATTTCAATAGTAAAAATTCAAGTGCATTAAAAAATCTTGGCATTCCTTCAGCCTCCATGTTTGAGCTCGATGCAGTCCTTTTGAATTCAGAACTGCAACTTTGGAAGACAACATTCCAGATTGCAAGGACAAATCGCTTTAACTTCATTTCAGTCTTATACAATCCATATTATCATTTCAAAGAGTAGGCCAAAGTCGTCGGAATTTTGAGAGAGAGAAATTCGAAAGAATTGGAAGGAGCGACATGGAAAACTGAGGAAAAAGATGGGTGAGAGATTGGAATCAAACCCACCCCACACCCCACACACAAAAAAATAGCATGAAAGGGTAAACGACACACTCCAAGGGTCTCATAGGAATTTCCTGGCCAAAATTCCCATAAGACTCAAACTCTTTTCCTCATCCTTGATCATGACAGACTTCCTCTCTCAGTTACACAGGTATAAAGTGCTTGTGCATGTAAAATGGTAGACATGAAAAGTTTCCCTTTTGCAAAACAACACGAGTTTCACCAGGCGTTGTCTCTCCACCGCAAGTCTTTCTTCCAAAAAAAACAATAACAGTCACACATCCACACTGCACACAAAGAAATGTGGGTAGAAAGTACATGACCTTTTTATTTACATGGCAACATGACTTTAACAAGGGATTCAAAGGCAAGACAAAAAAAATACTAGGAAAAGACTGATGTAAAAGCAGAGGAGTGTTTCTAGTCAAAATTGAACGGGGAGTAAATACGTAGCATTTCAATACGCTTTCACCAACTTTCCATTCATTTCGTCATCATCTGTCTTTCTTCCTTCTCCCCTGACTGGAGTTACTCTTTATTTGTATAGACAAACCAAATTTTCCTTCTTTTTTCTCCCTCCTCTCCAGCTTTTCTCCACGATTCTTTACATAAAATATATAGTACGTCGTTGAGAGTGTGCTGCAATGGGGAGAAACCTATGCGTAGTATCTCCATCCTCTTTCATCCGATAGACTCCACTTTTTTCTCTCTTATTTGTACAGTATAGAAGACGAGGAGGAGTTGAAGCGGAAACACAGAAACGAAGAAAGTGAATGGAGGAAATTTTTCTGTTTGTTCTTAGTCATTCTCTCATATCATATTTTTTTGTAGGTAAAGAAAAACGAGAAGGAGGAGAGTTTTTCATCTTTTTTAGTGGACTCATTTCACCAAAGCATGTAATGAATTGACTTTACTCAAAGGAACTTGAGTCTTGGAAGAAGAGAAAAAAATTCAGATTTTTTTGACATGGTGCATGTGATAGTCAAAGTTATTGGTTAAATTTGGATCATTTTATTTTGTCAATAAATAATATATCATCATATTTCCATTAGTTAATTTTGATTTCCAATAGAGTAAACTCAGTTCATATTGACTGTGTCATGATACAACACAATTTGTCTAGGTGAAAGTTGACAAAGAGAAGTGAAGACATTTTTTAAGAAACGCCACCTGAATCAAGATTAAGAAATTATTTTTTAGAAAAAATGTGAGAAATGTGATATACAAACTAGTTTTAATTTTAATCTCTTATCACACGAATTCTTTCTAAAATGATCAATTTCGTTCACAGAAAAAGAGAGCCATTTAATTAAAAAAATATAAAAAATCCTTTTTTGAACATTTATGTTCTTTTGTACATTTTCCATGTAGAGATGAGTTCACATTAATTTTATGAAACATTGTGTCAAATAATATGGAGGATTTAGTGTGGGATTGGATGCTATATCACACTAAATTCCAAGACACATTCAAATTGAGATTTTCTGGGGAGAAAAAGTAATTGTCATAAGTCATTCGGGTTGAATGTTCGTATGGACAGTGTTATGAGTACTAAATTTAGAAGAGAATCTGACGTTGCAAGGTCTTTAAAAAATGTCTTTACACTCGACAATTTGTTTTGTATTTTTTAAAAAATGTTCAGAAATGAGGAAAATCCTATGGCTAGGCTGTGTACAGAGCGAGTGGAGTAGTTAAAGAAACCTTGGTATTCCTCTTCTCCCTGTAAAAAAGAATAGATGGAAGGAAACAAGTTGTTGTGATGGGTGTGTGTGTGTGTGTTTGCGTGTGCATAGGTGTAACATGACATGTTATGTTTAGGGAAGAGAAATAAAGTGCACAGTCTCACGGAGCTTTAATAGCGTAATATTTTATTTAGAATGAGAATAGGAGAAAACAAAAGCATCAAGTAAAAAGAGAAACTTTCATTTACTTTACTTGAGCTCAACTTTCACTGTGTGCTCGAGGGAGGATGAAGGAGGAAGAGGATGTGTGTGTGTGTGTACAATGAAGAAGGATGAGGAAGAGGACATTTAGAATGTCAACGAGAGAAGGGGGCAAGGTAAGTGAGAAAGCGAGTGCGTGTGCCTGCCTGTATGTGTGTATGAGACATGGGTAAGATATAAAAAAGTAATTTACTGAAGGTATGTACAAAGTGAAAGCATTGAATTTGAGGGAAGCTGAATCCTGAGAAACAAACTGGAGAGGAGAGAGGCTGAAGGACACGCAGCATAAAGCCAAGATTTGGACAGAGAGAGTCTTTGCAGCAAATGTTTCTTCATTTCTTCCCTTTGCATTTTGTTTCTTTTACATGCTGTGACAGTTCATTGTGTGGTCCTTCTCCTTCAAATTTATCTACCTTGGATAAGACACACATAAAAAATGAACGAGACAAGGAAAGTGTAGGGAGGGTAGCTTTGCGGGGTGACTTTTCCTTGTCTCGAAATTTTTTTAGAAAGGATGTAACAAGGAGAAATTTTTTAATATATGAAAAAATGTTGTCATTTGTCTTGGAAGAAATAGGACATCTTGTTGCATTCATTCCCAGAGACTCAAGTGTTTGTACAAGAGAGAATAGGGTGTGTAAATATAATATAAAAACTCATGTCGGGGGTTAAAATCATAAAATCTGAGGGAGAAAGTGATCCAGAATTTACACACTCAATTTCAATCTCATTCCTTCCTCTAGTCTAGTCGACCCTTTTCCAAGTCAAAGAGAAAGAAAACTCTACAGAGAGAGAGAGAATGAAGTTTTTGAAAATTTTATTTGCAAAATCCCCGAGTTTAGCCCTCTGTAAATTTTTTAACCCGTGCCCTCCCTCTCACTAACTAAAGTTGGCTAAGGTAAAGAACTTGGGAACTTGGGGAATCCTCGGCACACATACACGTTACTCACTTTCTCACACAGTCTTGATTTCTAATTTCAAATTTTGAGGCTCTTTATGACTCCAATTTAATGGAGAAAGAGAGACTGGCTAGACTAAAGCTCATATTATATGATAGAAAACAGGGCTCTCAACACCCACTTGACTTTCTCCCTCTCTTTCCAAGAGAAAGGTTCCTCTTGACTATTCCTTTTATATAATGGAGAGAGAAGAGGAGAGAAAGAGAGAAGTCTAGTTTGTAGCCTTGTGAGACACAAAAACTTTGCATTGAGCCATCATTCTTGATTTTCACATGGATAATGGGCTTGGCTTTCTATATTTCATTTATATGGCAAACAATTTAAATTTCACACACCTCAGCTCAACCTCCTTTCTCTCTCCTATCTCCCTCCCCTTCCTTTCCTTCCTCTCCCTTGCCCTTCTTTTGAGAGTTGTAAAGTTGCAAGTAGACTTAAGAAGTCCCGGACATCAGAGTGCTATTAAATATGTAATGAGGGTTAGATTCTCACAATGCAGAGCCCATATCAAACTCCCTCAAAATCACTGGAGCACAAACCAAAAACTTGAAGGAAATTATGTAACCCTGGCTTTCGAAGAAAAGCACAAGGAAACTGGATTTAGTACACAATTCTTCAATCCGTACAAAAACTTTCACCCATATAAATGTAGTAGGAGGATCATCTCCCATCCCATCCCTTCGTACACACTATCATATAAATTAGTTTATAAGTATACATTATGTAAGTCTCCCCCACCTTGTGTAGCCCCTTTCTCCCACCCCCTCTCCCTTCCGTACATACATCAACTTTCTAATAATAATCCTGCCAATAAACAGAATACAAGACGACAATGCATAATGTACAATCTTCCCACACACACACGCCCTCTCTCTCATTTATTCTCTCATCTCTTTCCCCATTCCTTGCACTTCATTCTCTTCTCTAGTGTCCCACCGGGAGTTACACTCTTCCATCCCTTTCTCGGCTTTCTCAACGAAAGGATGGACGATGAATGTAGAAGGATGGACTAGTAGTCTACTAGAGCATTACCGTACTCACTCTCATATTGACTCTGGCTCACACACCACAATTCACTTCAGGTAAGGAAGGTTGGGCTTTCGTTTTAAGAACTACGGTCAAAATACGTGTAAGAAATGTCTACCGTAAATGTGGTTCAGTTACCTGGGTCTGTACAACATGGCTGCTTTTCTAAATTAATTTTTTCGATAGTAACGTTTGTGCTGAGCACGTGAATGTGAATTAAATATTACATAGTACTTTCACAAAATGTGTTCACAACCATCCAAAAATGTGGGTGGCCCAGATGACGCAAATTTACGGTATGCATATATCGAATGCCCAAAAATTTGCCAAAAGGAAAATCCACTGGTCCTACCTCATGTCCATATAGTCTTTTCTCTCTGTTCTGCATTATACACAAATGTATGGATCCTTTACAAGGTTCTCGTTTGGGACAAAGTCAATATTTCCTGTTTTCACTCTGTGCGTTTTTTTCTTTTTTTTCTCTCTCCCTCTCTCTCTCCCTTCCTTTCTCTCTCTTCGCTGAATGCATGCAGCTCGTTAAAAGCTACAGCCCCCCACAATCTTTACTTTACTGCCTCATGAGTGTTTCAAGTCCATTACAATAATGATTTTTTTCACGGGCCCACCTATGGCCTATTATTCCAATAATTTATTGAACATGCAAACCCCCCTTCTTTCACCCCTCTCCTTTTGTGTACACAGAGTGAAAGGGAGAGAGAGCAATATGGAAAAACAAAAAGGAAAAAAATAAAAATCTTTGCCATCAGTTGTGCACGGAAATTATGGTCATATATAGACACTTGTATACATTTGAGATATATATGGTCAGGGTGTGCTGTTGGTCGTAAACTAAGTTTTTTGCGGCCCCTTTCTTCTCTCTCTCTCTTTCTCTCTCCAACGATTCGATATTGCTAGGTTAATGTAATAGTTTTATTGATTTCTTCATTTGCAGAAGGGACTGAGCTCTAATTGCTGTGAATGGCTATTATATTATATTCTAAAGGTGCTTTGTGGAGGAGGGAGGGAAATCGAGGAGGAAATGGGCCTAAGATTTCGGAGAATCTTCAAAGAAAATTATTATGAGCCAGATGGAATGAGGAGAAAAGTTTAGAGGTAAATATGTGGGAGAGAAGAGGGGATTTCCGGTGCATACACGCGTGTGCCAGTGTGTGTGTAGACCACTATTCTTTGATCATATTAAAAATTTCATGTAAGAGTGAAATTAACTTTGAGAGAGTGTAATTGTTGGACGAGTGTACGAGTCCCCAGGGTGGAAGTGGAGAGGAGAAAATAATTGGCAAATGGACATGAATAATAGAGATAACTATGGAAGAAAATGACAAGAGGAAGGGAAAGAAGGACTTTCTCTTCCACTCCCTTCGCGTGTCATTCAAAAAATAATGAGTTGAGTTTTTTTTCATTTTTGCCCTAAGTACAGGGGCCCTGTGGACTTCATAGAGATAAATGCGTGGATGATGGAGAGTAGGAATGAGAGAGAGTGTGTGTGTGTTTGGGTAAGAAAGAAATTTGCTACTGACTGTGAAATTACAGAGCATTTCTAAGTAACTATAAATTCCTGGAAAGTCTTCTTATTTTTTGTTTTGTCAAATTGTAAAAATTACTTTAATTAATTACATTGTAAAATTACTTTAACTTGTAAATTGGACTTCAACATTTTCTTTCTTTACACCACATTACAATCCACAGTCCATTAATTTTTTACGGTACATTATACTCAGCTGGGAGTAGTCATGTTGTTCCTTCTCTTGTTCTTGTTTTCTCTTCAAATTTGAACAATGTTTTCGTGGTAAAAAATAAGCCCTTCACAATGACTCTGAAATAAACAATAAAATCTTTCTTGACTCCTCTCAAAAGAAGACAAAGAGTGACACATATTTGGGCCATTTCAAAAATGCTTCGTAATTGGAATGTAGGTAACATTGTGTGTGCAAAAATCTGAAAAAACTCAGATTGACAGAAAAATATTTTTAGCATGGTGTAAATGGCATTAGTTTTCGTTATGTCACGTTCTTCTCTCTCCCATGGTCAAAAAACGTTAGCTTTTTGATCACGTTTACTAATTCCATGGGGAAGCGGGATCTTTTCCAATTAAAATTAAAGTATGAAGGAAAAACATTTTCACGAAAGATTCGCAATTGACAAAAGAGAGAGTATTATTGTTACTGTTAAAATTATCCATGATTTGTAATCAATATCTTATAATATAATTGTAATAGGATATTACATAGCACATTCTATTGAGATGATACAATAGGATGTGA
>WJFB01001004.1:0-40019 GCA_009870185.1 Pygmarrhopalites habei | reverse complement strand
CTAACCTGTGTATTTTGGAAGTAATGTCGCCATAAGGGTCGAATTTTATCTTGACCTCCCACATCCCAGACGGTGAAACTAATATTTTTATATTCAACAGTCTCCACATTGAAACCTATACACAAAAAAAGGAAAAACGCAATAAATAATTGTAGAATGGGCAAAATCAATTAATTTGGACGTGATACATGACGAGAAAAATAAATGTATGATTCATACCGATTGTGGGGATGGTAGTGACAATTTCGCCGAGTTTCAATTTGTACAAAATTGTAGTTTTTCCGGCTGCATCTAATCCGACCATTAAAATTCTCATCTCTTTCTTCCCGAAGAGACCTTTAAATAGAGATGCGAATACGTTACCCATGATGACTGGGACAATTGGGGGGAAATTGTGAGAGGTGGCCGGCAGTGAAAGGTCAAGTAAAATAGGAGAAAATCACGAAAAATCTTGAGAAGTTGAAATTGTGTACAGGATCCACATCACCCTTTATAATGGAGTCTATGTCGAGCGGGAGAATCGAAGAGATTTCTGTCTTTTAAGTGCAGGAGGATGCTACTAAAGCCACGGCACACGACAGCCCTCCCTCCCTCACAAGTTGACATGGAATGGGGGACTGCCGTCGCGTATTTTTCAGTGAATCCAGTGAATTTTTGGAGAGGTCAGCTGACATTGACATCGGTCCCTTCATATTTCTACACAATTTATTACAGGCTGGTACTTTAATTCGACGGTGAAGACACAGGTTCCCTTCCATCATCTTTCTCTCCAGTTAATCCTTCATTTTAAAGACAGTCTACATTAATTTTAATCTCATGCGACTCAGTTTTAGAATCAATTGTTGTTGTTACACCACCTTGACTTTAACTATTCTATTCTTGTACTTTACTATCATAATAAATTGTTTTGAAGTAAATTGTAAATGAAAGACGTCATCAAGTTACTCGTACAAATTCTGCAATAAAATTATCATTCATCCCCCTACGCCCACACACACACACAACCACATACACATCTCAAATTATTTGTTACAAATCTGAGAACCTTTGATCCTTCTTTCATGCCCTCCAATTATTTCCCACCCCTTCTCTCCTTTTGCTTGAATCTATATTTATATCTTTTTTCTCAAAAAAATCATAAATCTCTTTCCGATCCCTAGGGCCTCTTCCTCTAAAAGTTTCGTTTGAGCGACGTGGAAATTATACAGGGATTCTAATTTGTATCCAATACACACACATTTTCATCCAGAGATGAGAAGAATATGCAAAAAAACTGCGATGGAGGGGAAAAAATGATTTATGACAGGGTAAACAAATGGAGCGTGCTCCATCCGTGTTCATCCTCCATTTATACCACACACAATTAACTCTTCTTTATTCTCTCCCATATCTCCATTATCCATCTGTCATAGTGTGTGTGTGTGTGTGTGCTTTTTCCAAACTGTTCCTCTCTGAGAAAGTGGGACGAACCCCCTCCATCTTTCCCTTGTCATCTCTCCATTACTCACTCGGGTGTATGTCGTGTGTTCCTGTGGATCCTGGATTCATGAGGAGGATTAACTAGCTTCAAGTCAAATTACAATCTACAATAAATTATTGTATCTCACCAATTACCCCCCGACTCTAATATGTTTATTAAAATGAATAAATATTAATAACTTCCCTACATTCCACTCTGTGGGGCACACACACACACACAGCACGACACACAACAGCATCATGCATCAAGACCAAACGGAGCACTCACAGCTTGATTCGGGGTTTTCGGGGAGTTGGAGTTGTGTACTCTGCCTGCTTGCCTGCCTGTTCCCAGCCTTTAAAGCTACCCGTCCTCCCGTCAGTTGGTCCCAGTCACTCCGTGGAGTTGAGCTCAGTCAGACACACACACACACAAGTGCCCCTTCTACAAATACATACAAAGTGACGGTGGTGGAAGTACTCCGTACAGAAACTGGGAGGAGGAGGAAGGTACTCTGACCAAGGTACCTCTTGTTCATTTTCCTCCTTTTTTTGTAATTCTCCAAAAGGAGAAAAGAGTTTCTCCGGGCAGCCAGGGAAGGGAAAAGACGAAGAGACGGGTAGGAAAAAGTGGAGGTGGTGGAATATCTGCAGTCAAAGTCATAAAAAAGTTAATCATACGCACCTACACCTTCCTCATCCTCCTCCACCGATGGTGGTAGTGGTGGGTCCATTCCATCTCTCTTCCAAACTCCATTTCCCAATTTTTTATTTTTATTTTCTATAATTTACACTTTTTCCTCCGAAATGGGAGGGAGGAGAGAGAGAGAGAGAAGTGAGTGTGTCGGATCAGTGGAGTGATCATAAACCAAAAAGTCGGAGAACAACTTTCTTTCAGACCTCCACCGCCTCATCCACAGTTCATCCATATTATTGTGTGTGTGAAGGAGAAAGAGAGAAAAGTACTTTGTTATTAAAATCTACCCTTGACTGGAGGAGGAGGAGGGGATTTGAATGGTAGTAGCAATTAAAACGATACACTTTACATTTGTCCTCCTCCGGTTCATGTGTTGTGTGAGTGAGAGGACAAAAAATGGAGGAGACTGAATGTGTGTGTGTCAGAGACAATGTTCATTAATTACTGGGAATAATTAATGAAATTTCTCTGTCCTCTTCCATCCCGCTCCCCGCTAACTCTCTCTCTCTCTCTCTCTCTCTTTTGACTTGAGGAAGTCGAGTCGTGGAATTTTCCGGGTTTTTTCATCTTCTCCATCGGACAATCTCCTTATTTCATTTCATTTTATTGTGGCATTTGTTCTTCTTGGAAAATTGGACCCAGTTTTTCCATCCCCGGTTTCTCTTTCCCTTCCATTTTGTTGTTGTTGATGATGAAGAAAAAGAGAAAATGTGAATGTTCTCGGTGGAGAGGAGCAATAATAGTAAAAATATATTGGGTGGAGAGTGCCGCTCTAACTACCCAATTAATTGTCACACTTTGACCAACTTTGCCTTCTTCTCCTTCACTATTGAGACATGAACGTGTGTCTTGTTCAAGGATCTGCGTCATCCTGAAACAGACACTCAGACTAGTAGTCAACACAGGAAATCTGGGGGACGCTCAACTTCAACGGAAAATTGTCCATTCTTTAAAAAAATCAAAAATTGGACTCCTCAAACTTGAGAGAGGAACTGAATTTTTTAAAAAGATCCTCCTCACTGAGGAGTCCTGTTACTTTAATTTTTAATTCAACTTCATTTTATCTAAACTGAACATCAGCATTCTCCCCCTCAACGTGACTTGAACGAAACACGACACACGCGTTTCGGAAAATCTTTATTTTTATACAACTTTTGAATTTATTTCCTGAAATCAGATCCTCCATTTTAATTTCAAGACATTCTCCTCCCTGAATACAGAATCAAATGAAAGTTATGAAAGTGAGAAACTGTTCAAAATTTCATTTCTGTATTTTACAGTTCAACAAAAAAAATTTCTAAATTAAGTTTTGTCAATGGAAAAATTTATCTGAAATCTTTTACTCCAGATTCTCCGTGGAATTTTTTTGACAGGAATTCAAAAAATGTGAGAATAATATACTTTAAATTCATTTTCAAACATTTTCTCTCCCTTCTTCCTTCTCCCTCATCCAATCAGAGCTGATCCTGTGAAAAATGATTTTAAAAAAAAAAGATTTTTCAAAATGTGGACTCCACAAACAAAACCAGGGATTATTCTTGTTGTTGGTTTGTTTTTTGAAGGACTGCTGCAGTCCCTTCAATAACAATTTGTGTATTCCCCATGTAAACCCTCTTCTCTCTCTCCCTACACACACACATGTGATGTTGTCGTGTGTGTGTGCGTAGTACATGTTGGAAGACAAATGGTGCAGTGGAGTGGCTATTCATTCCAACTGGAGAGTGGAAGAAAGAGAGAATGGACTTGATATTTGGTCTGGTTGTTATGGTCAATGGTTCATGGTGTTCCCCTCCTCCTCCTTCTCTCTTGTTTACCCACTAAAACTCCTTCCGGACTTTCTCCTTTCTTCCCCTAATCTTTCTCTCTCGGCAGAGCAGAGAAGAAGAGAGAAAGCGGAGGAATTTCTCTTGGATTTTTTTTCTCTTGTAAATCTTTATTATTATAAAGATTTTCATCCTTTGACCCTCCAGCCACTCAACCACACACACACATCCTTTCACCCTCTCCCTCAGAGCTGTCTGCACTGAGAGAGACACAACAAGGAGGAGGAGGAGAGAAAGGGGATCTTCCGTCATGATCCGAATGGATTCCATATGGGAGAATTTTGAACTCCAGATTCCCTATAAAAAATAAAATAATGTGAAACACACACACACGCTCTCTCCCCCTTCCAAAAGTCCATTTGGTATGCAGAGAGAGGAGGAAAACTGGAGCGAGTGCTGAGAGAACGCGGAATGATGCATGAAGGAGAGAAAGGGAGGGAGAGAAAAATCACCGAAGGAAAAGAGGAAATTTTCTATTCAAACATGTATTTACAGTATAGATTGTAATTTGTGTAGTCGAGGAGGGGGAGAAAGGGGAGGGGAAAGTTATAGGGAACCATGTATAATTCTCCTTGGCCCGGGAATCAAATGGTGGAAAAATAATATAAACAGAAATAAGCTTAGGCAATTGCAGTGTGTGTTTGTGTTTGTGTGTGTGTGAGAGAAAGGCCATTGTACATGCCATGTATAGATGTTATTGATATAGTGTGAAATAAAATTCTTTTGTGTATACTCCACTCTCTCTCCCTCTCCATGTGGCGTGTGTGTGTATTTCTACACAAACTGAGAGAAAGAGAGTGGCATGGCATGGGGATTTCGGGTGCCGTAAAACCCGTGTGTGTGTGTGGAGTATAGAGTAGAGGGGGGTATAGTGTGTACCTTTTTCGGCGAAATGCGAAATTTGTGGTGGTGGAGGTGGTACTGCAGGGGGGAGGTTAACTTCTCCTCTATTGCAGTCATTTTGCAGACGACGACCACTTCCTCACACACTTTCTCTCTCTCTCTCCTTGTGTGGAGTGTGAGAGTGTGTGTGTGTGGACATGGACTGCACCACACAAAGGCACATTCCTCAAAGTGTCAAATCACACGTCACACTTTTCGTTGTCACCCCCGGATGGCTCTTCGCCAGAACCAGTCACATCCATCTGGTCACGTACATTTTTTTCCTATTCCCCTTCTTCTTCTCCTCTCTTGTTACCCGGGTTTTGGCAGAGAGATCGAGAGAGAGTGAGTGTGAAATTTTTATCATTGCACAAAGTGTGGAGAGTAAATGGGGATTCGAATTCAGAATGTGACTTTTAATTTGTTGTCTTCATTTTGGGTACGAGGGTTTTTCCCAGAGAGAAATGGGGGAGACTTGGCCAAGTTTTGCAAATATATTAATTAACTTGGATCCCCCATCATTTGTTCTAGTCATGTCAATAAGATAGATTGAAGTCAATTCAATCTGCACTTCAAATTGAAGTGTTCAATAAAAATTTTGTCATTTATCAATTTCTTTCATTTTGATTGGAAGTGTCTTGCAGGGGGATCCATAATGAATGCACACATTTAAAATTAAGTCAAAAAATAGTTTCCGTGTTATTTTTGTTTGGGAAAATACAAATGTCAAAAAGGAAGCTTGAAATTTTTGATCTTGATCCTCAATTCAATATTTCTAGTGGAAAGGATTTAATTAAAATTATTTTTTTAAAAATTGACCGGTTTCTGAGAACTATGGGAGTCGACCACACAATGAGAACCACACTTTATTTGACCTAATTTCTGGGTGTCATTGAACAGCCTCCTGGAATTCTGAGAGAATCAAATCCGACAAAATGAGGAATAGATGTTTGACATGCATAGTTGTATTTTGATATTGTGATTCGTACTGGACAATTTTGTGTATATTTTTCAGATTGGCGGGATGCGTGGCCTAGGAAGAAGATGAAGTGATGACTTGAGTTGAGTGTTTGTTGTTGAAGAGTGTGGGATAGTTAGATTAGGTGGTGGGTAGGGTAAGGATGGACGTGGAGGGGAGGACAGGGATGCCCATTCCAAGTGAAAGAAGACGACAGTCCCGGAATGTGAGTGACTCTCCTCTGAGTGTATCTTTTTCTCCTTCTTTCTCCAGTTTTGTGTCAACGGGTGAAAGTTGTGCTCACCCTTCGTCCCAGTGGGGACCCAGTGCCCCTCATCCTTCTCAGTGTGGACCAGTCATGTCAATGTGTGTGTGGTCAGTGTCAGGATGGCGGATCAGTTACACAAGTGTTGATAGTGTTTGTTGTCCACTCTCCCCCTCTCCCCCTCATCTCCATCTTCATCCTCATCATTGTTCTTGTGCATCATTGTTGTCTAGTGAATTGCTGTCAGTGGATTGTGGGACTGTGCCTGAATCCTGGTTCCCTTTGACCCCCCACTTTGACACGGTCACCCCCACCATGATTTATACTAGTGAAGGTGAGAGACGGGAGGGAGAGGACGACAAGGTGACGACGAGTGAGATGAACGGAGATGAAGACATTGTTGACTATTATGATTGAGAGTGGTCGTGGAGTAGAACGAGGACTCATCAACAACAATCAAAAGAAGAGGAGGAGGATCATCAATTGTTGTGGAAGCAGTAGCAGTTGTAGGAGTCTACGGGAGAGACGACGAAGAAGGAGAAGAAGGGGCAGAAGAAGAGGAGTAGAACCCGGAGGAGACTACTCAATATTGTAAGATTTAAAACTGTGTAATGAGATGGGTAGGTCAGAAGGTCAGAATATGTCATCATTTAAATATTATTCTCTCATTTTCAGACGTAGAGGATGGCCAACTCCACCGCCACCACTTCACCCACCAAACAAAATTCCTTCAAGGTTTGTCAACTTTCTTTTTTCTTTGCTGTTGCTGTTGTGTTGTGAACGGAGAAAGTGGCCGTTTGTCCATCCGTCCATACTCAACTCAACTTTCCCCAAAGAGAAAGTGTTAGAATGACTCTCTCTTTTTACAATTCATTTCGTTCCATTCGTCCACAATTTTGAGAGGAGGGGGAGGAGGGATCGGGTCAATATTTATGTTTCTCTTTCTCTTATATCCCATTAAATGGGGAGTCCGGATGACGGTGTGACGTGCCTTTGCAACTCTCTCTCTTTGTCTTCTACTTTTGTACTTTCTCTTTCTCTCTGACTGTGAAAATTGGGAAGGAGGTGGTGTTTAGTAATTAGTCGACTATTTTTCTAAGCTATACCCGTATCCAATGAGAATGTATGTACAGACTGCACTGCACAGTAGAATGTGAGGTTCCAGAGAATCCATTTAATAGGCTGGAGGAGGACGGTTTGCATGTGAGAAACGAATTGATTGACGTAGTAGAAAGGAAAAGCAGGGGCGACGGCGACGGCACGGCGGCGACAAAATAAAAACTCCCCCACCAATATCAGTCAACCTGTACTCTTCTTTCTCTCTCTCTCTCTGTTCTCTGGACACCCTCCTTTTTAATGTGCACCTACACACGATGGAAGTGTGTACGTGTGTGTGGGTGGGAGGAGGAAGCACATGGAGGAGGGAGGGGGAGGTGAGGACAGGCTCAGGTGTGTGTGTGTGTGTTTGTTTTTTCAATTTTCGGGGAATATGTCGTGTCCGTTTAGGTAGACAGGAGGGAATGAACGATTTTGAATTTTTCTATGGAACTCTCTTGTCTCATGAAGGAAGAAATGGACGGTGTGTGTGTGTGTCAGGAGGGGAAGGTAGGTCGGGGGATGGAGGAAACCACAAAAGGACACTGTCTGACTATTATAGTGGGAGAGACAATTTCTTTGGAAGCCACACATTTGTGGGTGAAGGTGAAAGGAGTTGGAGACTCACGGGGGAAAGGAAAAATCAAATTTTATTTTAAAAGCCTTTTCTTAGAAAAGTAACAAAACAAATTGTTGTAGAATGGATCCGATGGAAAAGATGGCAGTTGATTGAGTGCTTATTTTAAAAAGAAGGGAACACTTTTCTTGGCCTCCTTTCAAAAAAATGATTTCAAATTGTTCTCTTTTAAAAAATGATCGTTCAAAGAAGATATTCCTCCTTTTGAATGGAGACAATATGAATGGGAAAATGAGATTGTGAGATAGAAGTCTCGGTTTTTAATCACCTCGGGGGAATGTTCATTAAATAAATATTATGAATGAGAGTCCTGGTCGGATTTTAGTGGATTTATGGAGGTTGTAAACAGACAGGATTGTAGTAAATGATGATACAGTGGCCATGTGTGTTTCGGAGTTGTCGGGAGGAGTCAATACATCCATAAATTACTCAGGGACAGAATTACGGGGGACGGGTAAAGGCTTTCGATTTGGATTGTCTTTTTCATTTTTTTTGGGTGTGTGGCTGGAACCCCCCGTTTCCTGTGTGTGTGATGGAGGCTTTTGTTTTGTCAGCCTCCACTTGTCTGTCATTCCTTGTCGACAGTTTGAGAGTTTGAGATTTTGAGTTGACGAGGAATTTTTTTTTGCTTTGTATTCTGATGCCCATTTCGGATCTCAGTTTTTGTATTGTGCGGAGTGAGAGTGTGTGTGTGTGGGCCTGTTTGTTTTTTTGTCCCAGGAGATTTCCGGGTTTGTGGTGGCTGCCTGTTCAAGTGTACGTGTGTGTTTGGGAGGGAAGATGTGGGAGATGTAATAATAAATCACTCTTGCACTTCCTCCAACTCATCCATCACTCCCTGACTTTCACATCATCATCGGAACGAGACAGAGGAGTCACTTGCAGGAGGAGTGGCCGCCAAAGTTTTTTACCGTGTGACTTGGGCCGAATCCCCACTTCTTCCACACACACCAACGCACACAGATGACAATGAATAAACTTCTTCTGCTCATTATTTTCTAATTAACCAGGATTTTTAAGGAGGGGGGAGAAAGAGAAGTTTTTGTTCGGAGACAGTGACAAAGGGATGAGGAGGAGAGTTTCCATTGGATAATTTGTCACGTTGGTATGAGGGAGGGGGGAATTTGAACAAAAAACTGATTCCTAGAAAAATTAGACTGGAAAAATTAATTTTGCGGGACTTTAGTAAGGATTTCTGTGATGCCTTCATGGAGATGCAAATCCGAAATGGATTTGAATTGTTTTCACGAAAACTGTTTTTAAATGGTAGATTAATTGGTTACAATTTTGTATTTTGCAGGTGACACTGTCCATCAGGAGGGACGGTGACCCTTGTCCCGTGTACATGAAGCAGGATGGTCAACGTTTCAAATTACCCAGAACGCTCAAACTTTTTGTGGATACTTCCTACCGCGTTGACTTGTCCTTCAAACCACCGCAAGTTCTCCTGTAAGTCCCCCCTCCAAATATTTACCAAAACATTTTCGTACTGTCATTCATATTACATTACAGCCAATTAAAAATTATCAGGATGGATCCACGAGTTAAGACATGGCATATGTAGTATGTAGACACTCTGTACGTCGTCGAGTTTGGGTCGTGCCGAGAGGAAAAGAGAGACAAAAATCTAAGACAGCTTGTCAAGGGAAATGTTGTAGAGCCCAACACACACACACACAATCGTATGAATGCCGTCATGAGTTTAATATGGAACTAATAAAAAGAAAAAATCCAGTAGGCCAAGTCAAGAACCGCATGTTCTCCCTCTCTTGTATCCCCATTTACATTGAAGAGGGAGAGAAGGAGGGGGGATTGACATGGGACACACACAGCCCGTCAAACATTTTTTTATTGACATTTAAAGGTTTACCACACAACACAACACAACAGCACAGCCCATGCCACCCTCATGCTCCGTCACTCAAAATGTGACACACACACACAGGACAAAATGTAATCGACATAAATGTGGCCACAAGGTACATGACTGCCCCTGCCCCTAAAACCAAACGCCATACCATGTACCAGTAAAAGGGGGAGACCGTAAAAAACATGGCTTTCAAGAAATATTCCAAAAAATTGAATTTTACTGGGTTATACATGCATTAGCCCGTAGAATTTTCACTCAAGTACTTTTCTCCCTGGCCTGGATAAAAATAGGGGAAGAGAGAGGACAATAAATGGGATTAATGCTAATCTCAGTTAAAGATCGGAACAGGAATTTTGATCCCCCCATTTCTTCAAACTATTCCGTAATGAGCGGAAAGGAATGCACGCAGTACAGCCCCACCTTCACTTTTTAATGAGTTTTGAAAGATTTGGAAAAAGATTTCAGATTCACTGATTTTGACAAGGAACTTCCTTCTTGAAGGAAGTCTACGAGATGATTTAAAGGTGTGAAAATGATGGGGAAAAACAGTTGAAAAGAATTATAGAATTTTTAGACACGGAAAATTTTGAAAATCAAAAAGAAATGAATACATTTAAAATCAGAAATTCACGACTGTCAAAATATTTTTTTGGAAGGGGGGAGAAGGAATCAGCATTGAGTTTTGAGGTACTAGAAAATTGGAGAAATCGGAGAAGAATTTGGATTTTATTTGGTGAGGGACAGGATAAATCGAGGGATAAATTCGTAATGGACCTTTGGAGTTGCCGTGTGAGCAATTCTGATTGTCCCTCGTACTTTCTCGTGTTTTGTGTGAGGCTCTTAAGGGAGGAGGAGAGAAGGATTGAAATAAAATTTGTAGACAATGGAAAATTCAAGTGTTTATTTTACACGGGGAAATAATGGAGCGCTTGGGAGTTTCCATGATAAAAAAGCAATTTGAAATATTTTACAAATTCACAAGAGTCCCTGTCTCTCTCTCACTCTCTTTCTCTCTCTCATTTTTTGAGAGGTACAAACAGACACACGTACAGGAGGATGGAGGGGGTGTTATGATGGAGTGTAATTCCACTTTTTTGGAGAAACTACAAAAAGAAAAAGATTTAATTCGTCTCACGAGGGAAATTATTTTCAATATGTAGACAAATGTGATGGGAGGAAAGGAGATCCTTCCCTCCTGTTTGTGTGTGTGTGTTTGTGCACACACACAATATTATTATCATCTTGTTTCCATCTAAATTACATACCTTGACTGAATTTCACTATTTCTCCTTGAGTGCCCTGGGGTTCTGCTGAAAAAAAGTGGAAAAAAATTCCGTGTTTACATTCGGAGACTCAAAAGCAATCCCAGTCCGTTTTTTTGTCAGTTAGACTTCCTTGTCAACATTATTTGAGGGAGGGAGATTTGAAATGAAATAATGATGACTTTTCAGTCTTCAGTCTCAGAAATAATGTTTCAAAACTGTATGACTTGTTCAGACATTCTCTAAGAAAATAAAAATGCCAAGGAGAAAATTCCGAGGGAAATAATAAAATGAGGAAATGGAAATCCGTCACGCACAGACGAATAGCAACTCCCAGTTTAATCCCAATTAAGCACCAGTAGTCATGTCAGATGAGTCAATGTGCAAATAAAAGGCAATGATTTGAGACTCCCTTTGGCTCCTCTCCAATGTTTTCAAAAAATTTTGTACTCTGGTCATAAATTTGAGTTTTAAAATTCATTTTCACATTTGCCACTCCTCAGCTGCCATGGTAGGTGAACACAATTCAAAATTGTCTACCCAGAGTATCATTTTAATTGAGTGTGGGTGTCCGGGGGCTCTGGACGTCATAACTTTTATGGTGAAAGTGGGAGGGGAAGGGGAGAATGGAGGAGCGATTTGGCTCAGAAAAGGACGAGAAGAAGAAAAAGAGAAAGTTCTATAATCTGGATTTTTTTTGGAGAGCATTAAATTCCGTGGAAAAGAAATATAGGATTGGATGGGAGGCCAAGGCTGGTGGCATGCACACACACACACACACACACATGTATTGGTCTATTTGCACAGTAAAAAAAGAAGGATAGAGAGATTGTGGGTTATTTGGGAGGGAGGAAGACTACAGACACGTGGATTTCTCCATCACTCTTTATTTATTTACAATCCAGTCAATATTTAAGGGAGCAAAGAGAGAAGAGACGGAGAACATTATCATTATTTCCTATCTCTCCATCTCACAGCCCGTCTCCTCCCTCCCCTTCTCCATCCAGAGCTGCGTGTAAGACAAGGATTTTCTACAGATAAGAATCTCCATTTCGTTCCTCAAGAATATTCCTCCTCTTCTTTGACCCTACTTTCCTCCCCTCCTCTATTTTTCTCTCTATTGAGAGAGGGAGAGAGAGAAAAACATATGATCCCATCTCACATCCTTCCGGGCGCATTTGTGGAGGGAATCCCCCCACTTTCCCTCCCAGTTTTCTCCTGGAACAGAGCAAATGCAAATTTTGTAACGAGGAGAGAAAGTGGAGAAAAAGAGGGAAAGGATGAGTGTAGTGTACACTCTATATTTTTTACAATTTCTACCTGACCTCTCATACGAAAGAAAGGGAGCGGGAGAGAGGGAGATAGAAGAGTGAGTGTGTGGAATGATGTCCGTGTCCCTGCATGTCAATTAGGTCATTCTAGTTTCGGAGAATTCTGAGCGTCACTCTTCTCCCCCGCATCCTCCTCCTCCCCCTCGTCTCACTTTCTCTGCAGTGAAATTCCTCGTCTTCTCCGAAAGTTCAATTTTTTATCCATTTTGAGAAGGAGAAAGTGCGCATTCCACTTTCACTCTCTCACAATCAGGAATTAAATCTGGAATTGTGGGATTAAAATGCGGGGGAGATTAAATTAAATTTTATTTTTCAAAAGCTTCCATAAATGGGTTTTCCGGACATTCGTCCATATTTTTTTTCTGTGTTGGACAGCCTCATTTAAATCTCTCCTTTCCCAAGTTTTCCTTTCGTGTATGAAAAATTTTGTCGCATTTTATTTATTTGATAAGGAATACTTTCTCCTTTTCACGCCGTAATCTCATTTTTCCTCTTTTCGTTTTAGTTTTTTAAAATAAATTCCATCAATTTTGATACATGTTTTTTTTTGCTGCTTTTGAAAAATATCCAGTTTTCAGTGAAACTATTTTTTTAAAATTTCATAACAAAATTTTTTGCGGATTTCCCTATTGTGTTACAAAAAATTTTTTGCACGTCACAATTTTCCTCCCCTGCTGCGCCCTGTCCACAGACCAAAGTATGAAGGGGGTCCCTGTGACATTGAAATGTGGACAATAGGAGAAATGGAAAGAGAGTCCACACACACGCACATATCATACTTGACACCCTTGAGTCATTGAATTGAAGATTTGGGACAATTATCAACGTGAGTGTGTCACACACTTTTTCTCTCTTTCTCTCTCGGTTGACAGTCTAAGTTATTGCTGGAGAATCCTTTCTCCCAGACACACTCACACTTAGCCTTTCAGAGAAAAGCTTGGACATGAACACTTACCCACCGGCACTCAGACGCGAAGGACAAAAGACGGGGATTTGGAGGAGTTTCAAAAGGGAGGGTTTTAGCTCGAGAATATTGTGTATGTGTGTGTGTGAAGCACACTCTCTGTTAATTGTGTCGGAGTTTTCCAGCGTGCATAATTAGCCATTAAATGGGACTGACACCTTTCACCGTGTTCTCCCTCTTCCCTCCCGGAATGACCCAATTAGCATTAATTTGCATGTGTAAATGCCGGGATGTGAGCGACACTCGTCAGCTTCCCCTCTTCAAAAGGACACACACACGCATACGCACATAGAGAGAGGGAAGGGTTTAAAATTAAATATCTCAATTAAGAGGACTAATTAAAAGATGAGTGGAGGGGACGGAGGACAATTAGAGTTAATTCATCATCAAAGTTTCATTGAGAGGGCATCAGAAGAGAAAGCGGGAGAAAGTATTAGAAGGGCGGATTTCAAGTCCATTAAATTTATTATTCTTTTATTGTACATGATTCCCTCAGCTTTCAACAAACTCTCCTCCTCCTCCTCCCATGAAGAAAGTAGAAGAAGGATTTTATTGTGTTTTGTCCCCCTCTTAGCTATCCTCCTCCTCTCACCTTCATAAAAAGTGAAAGAATGTGTGTCGTCAATGAGGGAAAGCCCAAGGAGAGAAAGTCAGAGTGACAATGGATGGGGGAAAGGAATCCACGATGTGTGTGTGTGTCCTTGTCCTTTTATTCATTTCCCTATTTACTATACACTCTCACCTTCCCCTCCTCCTCCTCCCCGAGACGGACAAAAGAGACTAAAAAATCGGCTAAACTGTATCCACATGACAATACAAAAGACACACACACTCTCTCCCTCTCTTCTTCTCCCTCTTTTTTGGCATGACAGTGAGAGTGGCTTTTTTCCTTTTGTCCCTCAAAGCGACCCAAATAAATTGACGAGGAGTGACGTCACAACCACTCTGTGTGTGTGTGTGTTGGTTGTGTGTGTGTGTCTGGTCCTTCTTTTTTTCTATTATTTTCTCGTTTTTTCCTCACCCCATTGCATCCTCCTTGATTTATCGCTTACACCTGGACCCACACACACTCACTCCTCATCCTCTTTGTCTCTTTTTTGGTGGAAATCATAAACACGGTGACAATGCAGTCTTCTCTCTTTTTTCCCAAAAGGACAGCTTTCCAAATTTATAGGACAAAAATTAGTGTGTGAAGGGAGTCACACGCATATTTTACAAGGTGCATACACACATAAAGAGAGAAAAATGGGGGAGTAAAAATTTATTTGGTGTGGGTGACGTACATTAGGGGAAAGTCAGGGCTTGTCAAAAAGATTTAAGAGAGAGAGAGAGAAAGGGAGAGAAAGTATTTTTTGGGTTATGAATGGACGGACCTGTCATCAGCCCAAGATCCAAGTGGTGGATAAAATTAGGAGGGCAACTCTCTCTCTCACTCTCTCTGTGTGTTCAACCTATATCAATGTGGATTTTTGTGTGTGTGTGTGTGTGAGGGTGGATTTTTGTGTATGGAAATTTTTGGATATTCCTGGGGATTGGCGTTTGCCATTGCATGGTGGCCACGCACGGCATTGCCATGGATGATTGCGTGTCATTTGGCAGCTAATGGGAAATCAGTGTAGAAACTCTCCGAATCGGACGAACTGTGTGTGTGTGCCTGACTGAGGAATATGGAATACTTTCTCCATGTATGTAGGAATCATGTTTTGGAATCGAGGCCGACTTTCTCCTCACTGCTACACATGAGGAGGGGGGAGGGTGGGGGGAGGGGAGTTCATTTTCATTTTTTCGGAAGAAAAGACGTGGCCGGGTTTTTTGACTGTTTTGTTCCGTATGGCAATGGTCATTAGAATGGGGAAGGAGGAGAGAGGGGACCTTGGCACATTTCCCCACGTCGACTTTTTGGTGACTGGGAGAATGCATTTTCGTCACTCTCACTCTCTCTCTCCGTGTGTTTGTGGATGATGTATGTCTTTTGACAGCCCTTCCCACGGATTGGGTACCGTATTTCGGGCCGATCGGGGATTCTCCAATGAAAATAGATTTACCATGTTAATAATTTGAGTAATAAAAATTAATTTCAAAATCTTCTCCATTATTTGGCAGAGGTCTCTCAGGTCAGAGTTCAGTGAAGAGAAAATGAAGGGAAAATTTTCCCGAAGTGGAGAAAAGAGTTGGGGGGTTTTTTAAGTCGAAATTCGGTTGTCAATGGAGGAGGGATTGCAATTTAAAAATGTATTTTTGTTTTCTCTTTGTTGTTGCAGGAATGTGCAGGTGCAGAATATGGAGGTTCAGTGCTCAGAGAAGTCACGTGACCGGACGGCTTCAGCATACTCAGCTCAATACCCGACCCACGGAGTGCCCGTGTCCAAAAATGGTGTCCGTCATGACATCCCCGTCGTCATGCAAGTAAGGAGGAAAAAGAGAAAATAGAACAGGATTTTTCCTGTTTTTTCTGTGGTTTTCGTGTGATTTATGAAGTTTGTTGAAGGGGGGTTGTGGAGGGGGGGAACAAAAGGAGTCCCCGTGGGGTTTAAAAAGACAGGGTACTTTCCTGTAGGGTTTTTCCCAGGAGAGGGCAAGTGGAGTCCCTGGGTCGTGTCTATTTGAATAGTGGAAGAGAAAGTACGCGGAGGAGGAGGAGGAATTGATTTATGATATTTATTCATCCTCCTCCTCTGATGCTAGTTAAAAATGATGAATGAGGAGGAATGAGGGTGTCAAAAATGAGGGTCGGTGGTCTTTGTTTTTCTATTGGTAATGAAATATTTTTGTGAATGAGGGACATGAATTGAATTGTTTTTGTTTTTGTTGGACAGTTGAGTGAGGGGGGTGACCTTGTCGTGTCGTTACAAGTGAAATTTTACAAGACGCAAGAGTCAAATCACTCGGACTGGGGAAGTTCACTCCATTGTATTGAATACGATTGTACACTCATGCCTGGTAAGTCCATTTTCTCCTCCAATTCAATTTGTACTCTCGACTCAGCCCAATTAGGAAGAATCCCCAAAAAATTTCCTTAACTTTTACTCCTGACTTTCCTCATTGTATTCTCCATCGTATCTAATTTTTCCCGGGAGTTGTAGGACTACCAGTTGACTTATAATGACTCTCTGTTCTTTTTTTTCCAGGGATTGACCGGGTCATCGTGACAAAGGTGAAATATGACATTTGACAAGAGTACAAAATTTGACAAAATGTGATTCTAAAGTGGATAAAGTAACACAATGTTTCTCTCTTTTTACGATGTCACAGGAGACTTATCGGTTAGGATGATCATCCACTTGACAACTCGTGATTTAAACAAACCTTGATTTATGAAAACGTTAATCCTGACTGATTGTGTGTTTGGTGTTTATCAAGATTGTTCAAATCTGATTTTGGATTTTTTATTTATTCCAGACTCACGAACAGCAAACCCAGACTATGTTGAAGTTCATAGGAGAGCGGCTGTTAGGAAGAAAATAATAATTATCATGTTAAAGAAATATAGGAAGAGAAATGTGGACAAGTTTTAAAACTTGTTTTTTATGCCTGTTCCTTCATGCTTCAAAAAAAAGAGAATGGATTTTAAAACAAAGAATGTTTTCGAACATCTCTCACTTTCGTCAGGAGGAAAAGGAGAAAGTCGAGACGATTCAAAATAATAATAGTAATAGTTGTTGGCATGAAAATTTGTGACACACACACACGAAGAGTCGAAGGAGAAAGTTGTACTGTGTTTTCACTGCACTGCGACTCTCACTTGGAAAAAACCAAGAGGGAGAAAGTTGTACTTCAAATTACGATGCCCATTCAACTATTACTCATTATTTCCCCCCACCTTCAAAATAAATCCAATTTTTGAAAAGAAAAAAAAGTCATGAGCGTCAACCCATTTTTTGAAACTTGAAATCCTTCTTTTGAAATGATTAAAGTGAAAGTGGAGAATTATATTTAAATAATAATGACCCCGGGTGGGTGACATCATATACTAAAAATATTTGAGGTTACGTAAATAATAATACATACTTTATAGGTAGTAGAGAGCAGAGGAGTTAGGGAAATATATAAAATAGTTTTTAACAAAAGTGAATAAATGATTTCCGTTTGGAGAATGACATGTGCAACTTTTGGACCAACCTTACCACATCAAGTGCATCAAAGCCTCATCATCATCATTTATTAAATCCTGTTTCAACATTCATTACAATATTATATAAATAGCAAATAGGTTAATTAAACTAAGGATATTAAATGTATATAACTGATTCCTCATCGTCTATATAAAAAAATAAATTGTAACCAAAGAATGGAAAAAATCACGGACACACCTTCTTACAAAATGTACGCTAGTCATGTAAAAGGTCATAATAATTATTATTACAAAGTATAAAAGGTATAAAAGGAGGGGGTACATGACCCCAATATGAGAGCGACAATTTATACTATTTAAAACTTATGACATTCAATTTTTTCACTATACATTATTGTACATCGCTCGTCTCTACTATACAGTTAAACCTATGAATACTTACAATTACTTTTACTCTAAAAAAACAAAACTTCTATGGATGTAATGATAATTACAAGAATACTTCAACCTGTACAATTAATCCTAATACATAATAATATACTATATTTTTTCTGTGCTTTACTTTACAACTAGCGGGGAAAAGGGTGGAGGGAGAGAAAGTTGAACAAAAGAGAGAAATTGATCCAGTCATGGATTATTACGTGGAAAATTACTTTAAATTAAAATTTTATTAACGAAGAGTGACAAGGAACTTGAATTTGTGGGGGACTTTGCAAAAAATCGTGAAAGTCAACTTTCCCAAGTTAACTTTCACTTTCACTTGAGAATTGATTTTCTTTTCTCCTTTCAATGCCCCTTTCGAATTAAACACTTTTTCTAGAATGTCTAGAACCAACTTTTTTGAAAGGATTTATTAACAGACAATTTTGATTATCATTAGGCTGCACTCAAGTGGGTTAAATTTTGAAGATATGTAACAGAATTTGACCAAATGTGAGTGTATTGTATTTTGAAGGGTAGTCAAATTCCCATCACTGAAGGAAAATTGTGGCCATTAATTTTACGAGAATTTGTTTTTCCTTCGAATATTATATGGACATTTAACGTGATTGGAATTGAACATTGGTTCGTAAACTCGTAGTTTAGAGATAGGGATT
Source organism: Pygmarrhopalites habei (assembly GCA_009870185.1). Taxonomy (NCBI): domain Eukaryota; kingdom Metazoa; phylum Arthropoda; class Collembola; order Symphypleona; family Arrhopalitidae; genus Pygmarrhopalites; species Pygmarrhopalites habei. The sequence continues at coordinate 21,608 of WJFB01001004.1, read as the reverse complement.
GGAAGGGAAAATAAATTTTTACTTTCCTTTCCTCAAATTTACGAGTTGTACGTGAAAGAGAGAATATTTTGACACATGTCAATTTTCCCATGGATGTCAAGTCCTTGTCACTTGGTCTCGTTACAGTGCCCTATACTTACTATTGATAGAAAATATGGGGGTGTGTCATCCCAAAAGTGACACACACACATGACCTAGAATGTGTGTCACAACAACAATTAAACCAGGATGCATGACACTCTGACATGAGTAAAAATGGAAAAAGAAGCCTACTTAAAAAAAAACTACTTAACAATAAGCAAAGCACTTATACCTAACTACATCATAGTGGGTAGCCTTAATACCTCCTTGGAAGTCAATTTCCAAAAATACAATTAAAAAAAATGATATAAAATAAAATGTAATAATAATTACTGTACCTAACTAAATACATTAACCAATTAAATTATACGCAGTTATCATCTTGAACCATTATTGTCTATAAATCATGTAGAGTCTTCATTAATTCCTCATCATTTAATTATTCGGATCCTCCTAAATGTTAAATTCACGTAAATGTAACATTCAATTAATGCCAATCTTCATCATAAAAAAATGTTTTTCAAAAAAAATGATACATTGTACCATTCTAATTAATTAATGACTTGTTAACTTGGATTCTTTCTCAAATGAGATTGACTTGAGAATACATTTTCGCTTAGAATGGCTAATTCTAATGATTAATTGTGGCTATTTTCATATTTATGGTGTGAATATTTAATGTCAGTGGGTCCCTCTTACTATGATTATTATTTGTATTAATTCAATAATTACTGTTAGTTAATTGTAATGAAGCACTTCTTTACGATCATATGTGTTAAAGTTAAAAATCTAATCTAATTTGAACATGATGACCATATTATACTAAAAAATGAAATAAAAACTCAGTTGACAATTAACTATCTAAAGTTTTTCTTCATAAAAAGACCAATTTTAAATGGTCCATTAATTAATAAAGTAAGGAATGCATCTGGGTCAAAAAGATTTTTCTCCAGTGTTTGAAATAAAATTTTCTCTCTCGAGGGAAAATAACTTTCAGGCCAAGAGAAAGTTGAATTCTTCATTATTTCAAAAATATTATCAAAATAACAGCTCGACTGAACTTGAGTATGAACTTTGTGCACATGTTTAATAACACAATTAGACTGTATATAGATTTACAAATTTTAATTACATCCTTTTTGTCAAGCTTTCCTCGACAAAAAAATTACAAGTCAGATTTTTCTTTCCTAGAGAAAGTTTTCTCTCTTTTTTATGACAAAACTTTGATTCTTCGTAATGCCCCTTTTTTTATTTGCTCTACATTTTTTAAGACTTAATAAAATTTTAATTGAAGGTACATAATCGACTGTGATTAAAATTTGAGAATGTGACACGTGTGCCATGCCTTTTTTACAATTTCGCCAGTGGAAGTGAGGACTGAAATGAAGTAAATTGTGATCGTGATTGACATGTTGAACAAGAAATGGGACAAGGGAGGAATCCGAAATGGAATTTACACTCTTTCAACTTGACAGTCCACAGGCTAGACACACACACACACACACACACACAACACACACACTCACTCTCAAATGGACACAGAGGATAAGAGGAGGAGGACAAGTTGTACTCATAATTATTCAAGAGTATCAAGATCAAAGAAGTTCATCTTCCAATTGACATCATATCGACTTGTTTTCTTACTCGGCGAGAGACTCTCGCCGAGAGTGGAAACCTTTTTCTCAATCTCCATATTTTATGACTGGATTTTTTTTGGAACGGGGAGGAAAGTCTTGTACATAAATAATATTATTTACAAAAGTTAATTCACGTCCTCACTTAAATATGAATGGAGGATGTGTTTAGCTTTGTAGAAATTTTCCAATTTCATGTTTTTCATTTTAGAATTTCAACAGCCGTCCATCCAATCAAAATACTCAAGTCAGCTTGAACTGGGTCAGTAGAAATACAATGAAAAAAGCCGTCAAAGAAGAATTGAATACACAATGTGTACCGTAATTGTTTTAGTTGTGCACCCCCTCGAGAAGGCGTCTACTTAATTAAAGTGTATTTATTCACCTCAACAAAATTCGTTGTGCAGTCCCGACTCACAACAGTCAATTATTTGACGACGTATCCCAATATTTAGTCTACAATGAGGATATTTAAGTTTGTTCAGACATAATAAGTCTTGGAAGACTGACAAGACAAGACAAGCTGCGCAATTTCTTTGTCATTCTCCTCCTCCCTTAATGGACAGTTTGACTCTACTTTTACTGTATGTGAATTAGTAGTCTCGAGTACAGGGAAAACCACTTGCCTCTAATTATCTCCTCACTACAAAAAGGAGGAGCAGGAGGACAACCATTTGAATGGTCCAGGAGAACTGCAGCACATGTGTAAAAAAAGATAGAGACAAATATAATGGGAGGAATTGCGTAATGTGTTGAAAAGCCTTGATTGACACGGGCAGAGATGATCCTTCCACTTTTTCATCCTTCTCACTACACCTGCATCCCCTCCCACTCACTCCTGTACGAACTTCATTGATAAAACGTAATAGGAATTAAACCAGCCTTCTTCTAATCAGGACCATTTAATCATGAACAAATTGACCCCCTCATCAATTGAACTGACAAGTGTAAAGCAAGTGAGGATCAAAATACAAAATGGACGGAGGATCGTATGACGCAAATAGAGATGAGAAACTTTCAAGCCTACGGAAAAATCCACTCAGTTTTGACAAAAATATTTAATTAATTATCTGTCAAACTGTTTATTCCACCTCCTCTTCTATTTATCAGATTTGGACAGTGGGTCAAGAGGGATTTCTACGCCGTAGAATTGGACATATACGATACGATACAAAAAAAACTACACATTGGATTTTTAACAGAAAAAAAATTAACTTAATTCTGTTACAATCAATCATAAAAATCTTTGAGTATCCCTGCTTACGAGCTTTCCTACTCAAAATACTGATTAGGGGCTCTCTACAATATGTGTCTGTGTGACTGTGTGTGTGTGTGTCCGCTTTGAATGGTAAATTTGTTTTTCTCAAAAGTTTTCGCAATGATGGCCTGACCAGTCAATTCGGATTTTGTAATAATTATTTGATAAGAAATCTGATTTAGCCCATCCACACACACACTCTCTGCATACCGTATTTACATATTGTACAGACACACACATGGTGTCAGAACATTACAGTAGAATGAGATGGTTGCGTAAAAAAGAGGGAATCGTAAAATAGTTTATGGACAAGAGAGAGAGGCAGACTCAGGATCAGACAGTGACCTTGACTTAGAAACATAATATTCTACCCCAACCATACTCAAAGAGCCGAGTGTGTAGTGTGCTTATGTGCAAAAAATGTGTAATACGCAGTAGGTTGTGCTAGTCCTCATGCACTCTCTCAACATATTTTTCCCAACTTGTTTATAAAAAACAAGGGAAAAATTGGAGTGTGTGTCTGTCGAGGAACCAATGAGGATCCAGCACAGCTTTACACTCCTTTTGTTTGTGCCGTTTCTCGTGACATAACATTCATATCTCTCTCGTTTTTGCACACATACCCCACTACGACGTAGTTGGCAAAAAACTCTCCTCATAGATACTTGACACGTGGAATGAATGGCCTCCTCTTCTACTTTGGCCTCCCCCGATTAATTCAATTGAGTCGTCTTCCCCGATTTTTTTAATGGTTCTTCCTCCAATTCCCTTTTGAGAAATGGTGAGAGGTTCCTTCTATGGGATAACAAGTTGTTGCATAAAAATTTTGGGAAAGGAGGAGTCAATGGAAAAAGTCAGTCTAATTCCAGTTTGAACCGACCAGGGGTTTCAAGTGTGCCTCACAAAATACGGCACTCCAAATGAGGGGGAGGAGAAACATGCAATTAATTTGTAAACTTACTTCTACGACAAGACATCCAAGTTTGAGAGTGGATTTTTTCATTATAGATAGATAGTTCATTTTTTTTAGATCACACACAATTTATGGTTGGAGAAACATGGTACATATGAAATTTTTTTATCATTTTCCTTGTACAAATGAATAGATATGTAGATCCAGATTGGGACACAAATTTTCCTTGTACAGGTGAGTCTTTTTGAGGATTTAACTCCCCGAGTCGGGTGAGTGACAAGGAAATGTCATGGAAGGAGAGAAAGGATCAGTGTACCTCAGGTGTGTGTGTATGGTGCAAAATGGAGAACAATGGCCTAGTCAAATAATGTAAATAAAATTGAGAACAAGTTTGTTTGATCAAGTTTTAATTTGCATCTGCATCCCCAATAAAAAAAGACAATAATAAAATGAGTGGTCACATTTTAAATGTGGTTCATCAAAGGAGAGACTACCGTACTCCCTGAATATATCACAACCCGGGTGTTCCACTCAATGTAGTTTTTAAATCAGAGATAAACTATCAATACATAACTTTTATTAAATTAATGAACTCGATGTGCCGAATTTTCATCGTTCAGACGAAATTTGTTGAATTAAATTGGTCGGGTTTCTAGAGACCCGGGTCAGAGGAAAGAATGTACGGTATTTTGCGTGGTGTGGTGCCACACGTGTGTGGTTTTTTGTTGTGTGTGTGTATTGTAGTAGTTCTAAATGACGGTGTTATTGTCCATGGATTGTGGGACACACACACACATAGGAGGGAAGAGGAGGGAGGAGAAGAGTGGCCTGATGTGCGTTGTTCTATTCTCTCTCTTTCTCTCTTCCCCGAGTTTCCATTGAGTTTGTAGAGTGAGTTTGGATAATCGTACGACTATTTGTTGGGGCTGGATGCGCAAAAGGGATTGGTCGTAAGGAAGAGGTGTGTGTGTAGCCTTGTCGTCTCAGGGCCAAAAGACCTTCCTCTACAATATTCGCAAACAGGAATGTTTTTGCACGGCGCCACATACACACGCTCCACTCCACTACTATACTCTAGTATGCTGTGTAGTGAGTGTACTAGCGAGGATCTACATAGTACATACGTGTGTGTGTGAATTACAGTGAGTATACGCACGAGGCTGAGTACTGTGCAAAAAACTTGATACGTTTCAACTCCCATTTAAAACTGGAGTACGGAAAGTGGGATGAAACGGGGGACTAAGAATGAAAAATCTTTGATGCCTTTCTATTCTTCCGAGAATAAATGGAAGAAATTGCAAATTGCAGTCTGACAATGTGTGTGTGAGAGAGTGAGTAGCTGCATACTTGCAATTTCCATGTCATTTTTTTGTTTACTTCATTGCTATTTTCGTGTTGGCCTTGTTGCTCCTCTTCTCTCTCTCTGTTGACAATATCTTTCTCTCTTTTTCTGTGTGTGTGTGAACATTGTGTACAGTAGAGTCGATGGAGGATGATTGTAAAAATTGAATGTGTGTTAATGGAACTGCTTTAAAATCTCCTGTTTGTTTTTTCTTCTCTCTCTCTCTCTCACTCTCTGTCTCGCAAAATATTTTTCGCGACAGTGAAAAATACTTTGATTTTTTATCTCTTGTCTTCTCTCTCAAAATACGGCTCCAGTGTTAGTGTGGGTGTGTGTGTACACGTGTGTGTGACACACACTGTGTATCAATGTCTGGCTCTTTGTTTTTGAAGTGTAGGAAGTTTGAACAAGAGTATTCTTTTTTTAAAAAAAAGAATTAAAGTGATGGATTTCAGCCTGTAGCAAAATGTGTGACTGTTATGTTATTAGAGTAAAGGCAGACTTTTGCATAATATTTTTGCACACTTCACTTCCCTCCTAGACATTGTGTTTGTGCAAGAGTGGAGTTATCAAAGGAAAATACAAATATGAGTTTATATTTTAAAGGGGGGATATATTTGAAGGAGTAAGCATAAATTAAAATTAGCTGTCCTCGCGTCTTTCATAATTATTTAATTATTATCGTCTGTCCGTCTTGACGAGGATGAGGAGGAATGATTAGATTGGAGATGAATAGGAATGCAGCATCAGCAATTCAAATTTCACTCTAGATTTGAACGTAGAAGAGAGATGTCTTTTGGTTATCATTCCTCCCAGACTCTTCCAAATACGTATTTACGTCCGAGTTTAACTGCACAATTATGATGAAGAGTACATACTTGTTTGTGTCCACCACTTGCGAGCCATCATCGTCATGATGATGGTGTGGTGTGGTCGAATGTTGTCCAGAAAAAATGGGGAAATTTCTGGAGGTTGAATTAAAAGATTTGCTGACTTGGTAGAAAGAGACAGAGAGAAGTGTGTCATATATTCACATAAGTGCCGTATGCAGTAATGTCTTGTGGAATAGACCATCAAAATAAATAGTAAAGCTGCCACATTTTCATGTGTGTGTAAAATCCATTTAGAAAAAATGAAAGGCGGTGGTCGAGGGTCTGTATTCGTCCACTCTCTTTCCAAAATGGATAATAAATTGAGAGAGAGGGAAAAAATTCTTGTGATTGTGATAAACTACACACTCCTCTCTTTTATTTAAAAGAAGGGATAGACAGACTACGTAAATGTAAAGTGGAGGATGGTACTTTGGACACAGCATTTGGCTGGAGCTGGAAGAGAAGTCGACAAGGAGATAATGAATGTAAATATTATAATAGATTTTCTGCATGTCTGTTTGGCTGTATGATTTCCTACAAATTAAAAGACTACACCAAAAGGAACGTGGAAGTATGTGAAGCTGGACTTGTTGAGTATAACGCGTGTGTGTAGTGTGTATGGAGAGGAGGAGTGTATAAGTGTGCTGTGTAGATATACACAGATGCACACACAAGAACGTAGTAGTGTGTTGGCGTGTGTGTGTGTGTAGAGAGAGGGTGAGGGGTTTCTGCGATGCTTCTTGCGAATCACATTTTGTTTTTTTGTTCAGTCAACCAGGAACTACAGCCACGACTAGACGTACACACACACACACACACTACACAAGTACATTGAATAGAGCATTTGCAAAGTGGCTCTACATTTTATAAAATACAAATAAATATTTTGCAAAGTTACAAATAGGGAAATTGTGTTTTAATTTAAAATTTATTATTTATTGCACTGTTGGGAAGACTCGTTGGGAAGATCCTACTCCCCTCCCCTCCATGTACCCCAATTATTTCTATTAGAGAGATACTACTAATTACAAAGATATTATTATTATCTCATTTGTCCACACACTGAAGAGGGGATAGGGGAAACAAGACTGGACATTAATTAACTTTTGTGAGGGAGAGAGAGAGACTCTTGAAAATCAAAAGTGTGTTTGAATAACAAGGATAAAAAACTGGACCTCACCGGCATCCCATTTAGTCAACTCAATTGCCCTGCCGAAGAGAGGTTTGAGTGTCGTTTGTGGTTTTGTGGTTCACATCATTTGAGTGATAAGGACAAAAAGGAATAAAGAGGAGGAAGAATTCGAGTTTGAGGAGGAGGAAACAATCAAGGAGGAAGGAACTGATCGAAAAAAGGTTCATATTTTTTTACCTCTTTCTGTACTGTGTATTAATAGAATTCATGGATGTGGACTGAGTTCCTTTGAGTGTGAATTGTGTGTGTGTGTGGATGATTTTATGGAAGATTGCTCAACAGGTAAAAACGAGTTGAGCACGTGTGTGTGGATTTTACATAAATAGACCCAGGTACAAAGATCATGAACAATTGGAAAAGTTGAATGTCTCTCTTCCCCGTCGTGCGTTATTCCTACACACTTAAGTTTAGGAATCTCTGAAGTTTAGGGAAAAGATGGGTACGCAGTAATTAAAAAAAGTTAACCTGTGATGTCCTCGGCATGTGATGTTTACAAGAAATATGACATTAATCTTGTACTATTGCACTCCCCGTCCCAACCTCCGATAAAAGTGATAATGGAAGATTAAACCCAGTAGAAAAAAACAGTGTTTACTGTAAACATAAATTGTTGTGTTGGGATTTAGCCAATCCTGAATTTACTCTTCCTCAAATGTAAATGGATTGATTGATGAGGATGGTATGGGATGGCATGACCCAACAAGCAGGGTTTACCTTGGTCGGGTGGAAACTCACCACGTGATTCTAGTGTTGAGTTTTTATTTTGCAAATGTGTTCCCTGCATGCCCACAAGATAAATGGAGGTGTGTACTTATGTGTTGTGTGTGTGGTTGATATCATTTTCATATTACTGTCATAAACAATTGAAATTGGGGTTTAGAAGAGTTCACTCTCCATTGTAATTTAATGTAATGTCCTCTCCATGTATTGTACACAATAATAGATGCTATGCATTTATTGTATGGACTTTGGAGTCTTCTTATTTATTTTTTGTGTGTGTATTTCACCAATTAGGAAAGTGTGATAAGGAAAATTTTTGAACCAATTGGCATGAGACTGGGAGGAGGAGGAGGAAGCAGATGTGTGTGTGTGTGTGTGTGTATGTGGTTTCAATACAAATTTATGTGTGTTGGAGGGTTGGAATTAATTCTCTCTATATTTATCTTCCTTCTCAGCTGACATATAATCATCCTCGACAACAACACTGTAGCCAGTCTATATCTATTTCTACATGTTCTCTGTCTCTGCACATGATTCATAATCAAAATTTTCATTCTGATTTGCCGGCATTTACGATTACTCTTGAACTGCACACATTCCCAAAGTAGGAAATATTTGTATATGCAAGTTCGTCTGCCTCACACATGTGTACACAAAAAGTAAAATACGAATACCACAATTCTTAATTTGTACACAGAAATGAAACTTTCATACATGTAGTTCAACAATTAAATCAAAAACTTTCAATTGAGACTCTGAACTTGATTTTTTTGTCTACTCCTCCATCTTCCCCTCATTCGCAAATAATATTTAAGAGGAGATCAATCAGAGTGGAAAATATTGTCCACGGTTGTGATCAGAGGATCCTAGCATGTGTGTCTTTGTGATTGTGTGTGTGGTTTTTTCCCAACAAGTTCTACGTTGTGTGTGTCTTGTACATGGAAGTGAGATCTCATTGGACAAGGAAAAAGTCGAAAGATTAGATTGATGAGAGCGTCTTGGAGAGTAGAGAGGTGCAAAAAAGAGGGACAAAAAATGCACGACGTCAAGAGTGTCTCATGACTACCTATGTTGTACTACTGACTACGATGAATCTCCAGGTTTCTTCCACTCGCATTTATTCCTATCTTGACGTGTTTGGAGGTACACAGTACACACACACTAATACACACACGTTGTGTAGTTGGTACTTGATGGGCTGATGGTGGTGTGATTCTTTTCTTGGATGGGGTGAGTCAACCATCTCTTCAATTTCACATTATGTAAGGATTCCCACACACACTCTCTCTACATGCACATGTTGTGTGGTGTGTGTGTGTGGATGATAATAATATTTGAGAGAGTGGTCAAGAGAAAGAGGAAGAGAGGAAGTGAGTAATGCAATGATTGTGGGGTTCCCTTATTAACTCCTGACCCTCTGTCTGACGTTTTTATGAGAGGGAGGGGGGAATGGAGGGTCGTCACATCACACCACCATCATTAAAATTCAAATGGGCAATGAAGCCTACAAATGTGTACTTTGGGTGTACAACTTTATGGGAATGTGGTACACAATACAATCATGAGGTAGCGATGTATGTAATGTACTCTCCTTTTGTTCCGCGAATGAGGCTAATAATATCCAAACTGCTCTGATTTCCGTAATAATTTTTTTGAAAACGGAAAGTTATGGGTCAGACATGTGTGTGTCTAGTGTACTCACACACACACACATACTTTGTTGTGAGGAGGATCTCAATTGTGTATGACATGGAAATTATTTTGAAGAGAAAGTTTAAAATCACAGACGTACAATTATCATTGAGGTGGACTCAAATGTAAACCTAATAAGAGTGAGGATAAATGCATCCATTTGTATTTTAAGGCTGGACAAAAGTTGACAGAGGAGGTCTGGTTAAATAAACCAGAAGAAGTCAAATGCTGAATGTCAAAGTATTAATGATTCAACTTGAATCATTCAAGAGTTCTTTGAAGGATGTTTTTGTCCTTGGAAAATGTCAACACTTTGAGAGGAGGGACAGATTATTTCTGCTCGTGTGTGATTTTGGAAGGCACTCATTGGATGGTCAAAGTTCAGTCGAGTTGACAAAGATGAGGATGGTTCATATATTTTGAGTGACGTAGATGCATCCAATACTAGTAAATGACAAGAGTGTCATTGTTTTTTTTCACAAATGTCAGGAGCCCTGTCAGTCTTTCATTACGACTAATTTATGGATGGTTGAGGGTGTGTTGTGTAATCATTGCAATTTTGTGTGTGTGTATGTGTGTGCGATGGGAAGGTAGGGTGGGAGGAGTGTCATCAAATATTTTTTTGCTATGTATTACACTCCCCAGATATATTAGTGCAATCCTTCATGAACCAACTTCCTATTGTCCAGTTGACTCTCTTCGTACGTACAGGGCTTTTGAAGAGCGAGAGTGAAAATGACTGATTTTATTTAACTGATTGAAATTGCAGGACATAATAAGGAGTGCTGTCACAACTACAAGTCCCAGAGGGAAGAAGAAAGTGTGCCATAGCTTGTTGAGATTTTGACCCGCGTCGAAGAAAAAGGAAGAACAGAATTTGGGATGAATTATTTGGGTCGTGTAATTGGGAACTTGAAGGGTCTTTACAGTGGAATTAATGGAGCTACTCTCACTGGTGAGTACTACTCGCTCACTCATAAATTCACTATTATGAGAATAAAAGGGTTCCATAATAAATTATTTAATTTGACAATGACTAGGTGCCATTGACGTAGTAATTGTTGAGCAGGAAGATGGAACGTTCAATTGTTCTCCATTCCATGTTCGATTTGGGAAATTGGGAGTGTTACGGAGTCGAGAAAAGGTGAGCTGGTGTCTATTTATTGTCTTTTAATTTGAAGTTTAATTAATGATTTGTAAAATAAAATATTTAATGATTTGATGGAAAGGTGGTGGACATTGAACTGAATGGAGTCGCAGCACCGATTCGGATGAAATTGGGAGACTCGGGTGAAGCATTTTTTGTTCAAGAGGCTTATGACTTTGATTTGGATGATGAAAATCTGGCGACCTCTCCTCTTCCCGCATCCCCTCAAATGTCCGACTCGGACAGGAGTAGTAGTGGAGGGGGTGGGGGGAGGATAAGAGGAGACACCGAAGAGTCAACTGATGACAATCTGAGAAATCCAAACAAACAGACTCTAGACAAGAATGGAAATGCAGTGAATGAGGATGATGACCATGAGATCCTTCTTCTGGAAGACTACAGTAATCAAAATCCTACTGATACTAATAAGACTGAATCTTTGACTGGGACTGCTGATCCGAAAAATCGGAAGCGACGAAGGAAGAAGAGGAGAAACCAAGGATCCAAGAGTAACATAATTTTGGACAATGAGAATAATGAGGAGACAACAGGGGATGAAGGGATTTTCAAGATGGATGAAGAACTACAAGGGATTAATGAGGCTTTAATTAAATTGGAAATTAGTGGGATGAGTCGGAATCGGAGTCATCATCATCTTCGGGATTTCTATTCGGACACGGAAATTTATGCTACATCCACCCCACAAAATTCTCGACCATCCACTCCAATCCAGTCTGACTCTGAGTATGAAATTCACAAGATTCAACATGTGGTGAGTATCATTCAACTTTGACCCTCGATAGCTACTTCTCAATTACTCAGACTCATGGGTAACCTTTGTCTCTTGTTCAGAATGGAGAGGTTGAAGGGAAATGGGCATGGGGTCAACTCCCCACAGCCAATGACAAGAAGGTCGTGTCACCAGAACCACCCACGACAACACTCCCCATGTCAACTCCGATGGGGACCATCAACATTAAATTGGGTGAGTGTCATTTCCCTCCCAGTAGAGTTAGTTCGTCACATGTTTCCACTTTTATTCCGTACTTTGTTAGGGGTGAATACACGGAACGAAGGTAAGTCTTGCATGTGAACAACGGATGGGTCTGTTCTATAATTAAACAGATCATCGAGGGATTCCGTGTGACACCCACCCACCAAAAAGGGAAAGTCACATTTTTAGAGAATGAGTATGAATCATCATTCCATGATTCTCTGTCCATAACTAGGCGTGTATTGAATTGTGTACACATAAAAATAAATGAAATTTTATGAATATTCTTTCCTACTATGATAGGTCCCACTGAAAAGAAACTCTCCAGTAGTTATGATGAACGGATGACTGGAAGAACGACGGGGTCAATGTTGGGCAGCATGGTACGGCCATATTATTCGTGTATTAAAACGTGGATTAAATAGGATTCAAAACTTGAGAAAAATAATTTTAAAATAATTTTGTCAACCTTCAGTTCTCGTTCATGACGAAAAGACAACAAGTTTCTGGAAGGGAAGAAGCCAGTGGGATTTATTTGGATGATCTCAATCCAGACAAAATTGACCCGGAAATGGCTGCTCTGTATTTCCCAAACTTTGATAGAGATGTAAGGATATACCTACAATTTTCGTTTGTTATTCAGTGAATTGTTAACACTTGTTTCACAAATGATGGACTGACCCCTTTTTTAATTTTTGAATAGACAAAAGGTTCTCCAAAAAGAGAACAGGATGAAGACTCTGGAAAGGGAAGTTCAATCGTTCAGTCCCCAAGTCCTGGGTCATCACCGAAATCTGGTCACATTTCAATCTACATGGATGAACAGCGGAAACAAAGTAAGGATTTTTTTCTATTGTTTTTTTAAACAATTTTTGTTATACTACTAGTGACAGTAATTAATCTTATTGTGTAGATGAAGTGAGACCATCCACTCCGACTATTCCGAAGTTTGAAGCCATCTCAATTTGTGGCTCAAATTTAGCACTTTTTGAGCAATCTCAGTTGTCATTTGATGAATTGGTGGAGAATCCAGAAATCATCCTGAACGCATCCCCAGACTCCATTGTTGTCAAACTGGATGGGAAATTTATTCCTTGGTCAGCAGCCCTCCCACAACTCCTCTCAACGACATTCTTCAAACGACCTTTACCCTCTCAACTCCATGAGAAGCTCGTCAATCAACAACAACCTCCGATTTCCAGGAGTAATAGTGTTAGTTCCGGGACTTCCAGAAGAAGTTACTCATCTTGGTTCCCCTGGAGAAGATCAACAATCAAGAGTGATGACGGAGGAGACTTGGACAAGTCAGTTGATCCAGAGTCACCGGTCATCCTCTCTCAAAGTCTGTCAAATTATTCGTCGGAAACTAGTCCACTCATCCTTCGGGGTCAAGGGGCATTCCCTCCTAGAGATAGTTTACCTAGAAAAGAGTCCTCGTCAACCTCTTCCTCTGATGAGTCTGAAGGAGGTCATGGTTCATCCAGCCACATCAAACCCATCCCTCCTCCACCCCTCAATGTCACAAACATTAATGGAGGTCATACAGAGAAGTACAAAAAGTCCTTGCGACTCACCTCTGATCAAATTGTGAGTTATTTTTAAAATATGAGACACAATTAATTAACTTACTTTTATTTTAAAGAAATAAACACTTTTTAATAATTTCTCAGGCTGCTCTGGATCTTCGTTATGGTCAGAATGAGGCTGTTTTCAGTGTGACGACGGCGTACCAGGGAACGACTGTTGCCCGGTGTCACATTTACTTGTGGAGATATGATGATCGGGTCGTCATCTCCGACATTGATGGTACCATTACCAAGTCTGACGTCCTGGGTCACATCCTACCAATCATAGGGACGGACTGGGCTCAAAGTGGAGTCGCTCAGTTGTTCACACAAATCCAGGACAATGGCTACAAAATGTTGTACCTCTCTGCCCGTGCTATTGGTAAATACCACTGAAAAATCCACTAATAAACATAACTATACGATTGTCTACCTGAATGTTAAATATATTCAACTTGTTTGTATTCACAGGTCAAGCTACGAGTACTCGGTAAGTTTTTTAAAAAAAGTTTTTAAAAGTTTCTTGTGTCGTGAATTCGACAGTTTCAATAATTTTTGATTCAATCAAAATAGTGAGTACTTGAGATCGATTAAGCAAGATGATGTGACCTTACCAGACGGACCTTTACTTTTGTCCCCAACTTCTCTCATGTCAGCGTTTCACCGTGAAGTGATTGAGAAAAAACCCGAAGAGTTCAAAATTGCATGTCTCCGTGATATCCAGGTATACACACAAACAACACTTTCTCATAGATTTTCTTTCTTCAACCTTACTACTTGCTTACTTGGTCGGTATATTTAACAATGAAGGTGTGATTTTCTTTTGATTTGCAGACTTTGTTCCCATCAAATCCTTTTTATGCAGGCTATGGAAATAAAATAAATGATGGTATGTTACTCTATTTTGTTACGTGTACTAAAATATGTTAATGAATTTTGAAATGAGTGAATATCTATTGGACAATATTGTTGTTGTTTCTCTTCAGTTTGGGCGTATCGTGCCGTGGATATTGCAATTCCACGGATTTTCACAATCAATCACAAAGGAGAATTGAGACATGCTCTCACCAACACTTTCCAATCCTCGTAAGTAGTGCCTTTTAAACAAATGAAATGACAATGATTTGTGTGTAAAGACATTTTGGTACAATCTAAAATAACAGACAGGGAAATTATTTGTGACAGGATATTCACTGATAATTTTCTTCCTTAGATATTTAGGTCTCAGCCATATAGTAGATGATATTTTTCCAAAGTATTGGAGTCTTACTTGTTGATTGAGTAGGTCAATTTATTATTTTTTGAATCGAGTTTCTTTCCTTTTGGTTGAATTCCCTTGTTTTCTAGACAATCCAATCCAATTTTTCAGTTTTCCTTCCCGAAATTAATTTTGTAACCATTTTGCATGGCTGCCTGTGTGAGATTTAGTTTTTATTGTTAGGATATAGAGTGAATAATAATACAAGTGGACTAAATTGGTACTCTTAAAATAATTTAAAAGTTACAAGTTGTAACTTACAACTTAGTGTTTAGTCTGTGGACCACTTAAAATGAAAGTATAAAATTGAATTTTAATTGTAGATACACAAGTTTGGTGGAATTAGCTGAGTTCATCTTCCCTGCCTACAAAACTTTCATCACTGAAGAAGAGAAAGACCAATCAACCGACACTTTCACCACCACCGACGGCTTCTCATCCTTCGAATTCTGGCGTGACCCTGTCCCTGAATTACCCGGGATTGGTTCCTTCACAACTGCTACTGCTGTCACAGCAGCATCATAAAAATAGGTAAATGTGTAAGGGCCAAAAATTTTAATCATGATTTTCTCTTGTCGAAATCATTTGACTCACCTAAAAATGTATTCTGACTTTTACAGGAGATCCTGATTTTTGAAACCAAACTGTCAATTCAGACATTATGTAATTGAAAAGTCATTGTTCAATCACTCATCACGATATATTACCACAGAACCCGACTTGCCACAGCCTAATTTATTTTTCCATGTGTGACACACATTGTGTGTAGTAAAACGATTTTACTCTGAGGAGTCCTCTGTATCTACAACTATTAGATAATTTTAGTCTTTTCCTTCTTTCGCTATAATTGTTACATAGTTTTTTTAGGAGAAATTGTTGTACATACTACATAGTAAACAATACTGAGTATATTGAAACACAATACTCAATATTATACCCATAGATGTAAGTTAAAGATTTCTGAAAAAGCAATAAGGGCCAGTTGTGTTTCATAAACTATTATTGCCTTCCTGTTTTGCAATAATGAGTGTTTAAGCCGCACCTCATGACATTTTGTTAACTTTACCTCTAAATATGTATAAATATTTATTTAATTGTTATACTTACTTGTAAGTAATAATGTGTCATTCCAGTGACTAAAATACGTTATATAGTTCTGATTATGAAAAATGTACCTGTAAAGAATAAAATTGACTGGTTTAAATAAATAAATACATTGAATTTATTGTTTAATTTGAAATTGTTGTTATTGTGCTTTTCTTTGTACGATCTAGAGAAGTCAGTGAATTCCTTTGTTCATTTTTCTGTGACTCTTTGGCAATGGAGTCAACATTTCTCTGCACTTTAAATATTAACAAAGTTTCATAACATGTTGTTTAATAACGATCTGTAATGTTTCATTGACATGATAAGAGTTGTGTGTTGATTAAACACACTGCAATTAGATTCCATAAATGATCATCTTTGTAAAATAACACCTCCCCCCTTAGAAGATGTAAGTGCCTAGAGAGGGGTCTGGCATTTGGTTTGATTTAGAAAGAATTGAAATTCGTAGCTGAGAAAACTACAAGTATTTACTAAAGAACGGGTCAAAAAGAAAACAAGTAGCCTACTCTTATATTACAACAAAAGTAGCATTTTCATCGGTCATCGCTGTCCCTGCAAAACTCCGAGGCTCGGAGTCTGAGCTCAACCCCCCCTTCTCGAAACAAATCTGCCGCTCACTCCTCCTTTGACAACAACAAAAAAATTTCTGTCATTGAAAAGCTTTGGAGCTTTGCTTATTACAGTTACAAAGTTTATTCTCGTTGAAGTCACAGGTCACAAGTGTCAAAAGTGTCAAGGGAAAAAATAATTGAATTGTTGTGTTTGGGGGGGTTGAGAGCCAGGAATGGCCTCCGCGAATATGTACCGAGTTGGAGGTAATGTCAATTTCCTAGTTAACACACATACAAATTTGACTTATCTCAATTAATTAACCGAGTCCTTTTTCTTAATTACAGACTACGTCTACTTTGACTCGTCGTCAGCAGCGCCGTATCAAGTAAGGCGAATCGAGGAACTCAATAAGGTAATTAACTAATTGCTAATGGTTAATCTTGATGCCTTTTTAATTTAGATTTTAAAGATTTTAATTTTGTCAAGTTTAAGTATGTAGTAGTAAATCAGGTTTCAGTGTCAAATACGTTCATTTGATGTGTCAGTGTAATCCTTCAAATTAAGTCCATTGAAGAAGTATTCAATAATCATTAGGCATTAACAATTGTTTATTATTTTCAAAGGTTTCAATTGAATTTGTACATGTAATTATTCAACAAACGAGTTTATTCTATTGACAAGATACAAAAATAACTTACAATAGTCCAGAAATTTATGTTACCGGCATCTCATCTTTTATGACAGTTGTAATATACAAAGTGTAATGTGACGATGCATGATGACTTTATTCAGTGTTTCGGTAAATGTTTTTATGAAATTAATACAATGTGTTCAAACTTCTTTGTCTTTTATTTATTTATAGACCCCAAATGGAAATGTTGAAGCAAAGGTGATGTGCTTCTTTCGAAGAAGAGACTTGCCTGCCTCACTCAATTTTCTTGCAGACAAACATCAAAGTATGTTTATTATTATTTTTTCAAAAAAAGATTCTCTCTTTGTATTTAGTCTTGGTGTCTTAATGGTTATTTCGTATATTTTATCTATTTTCTTGTAGTTATTTACTTCTTGTAGACTATTTAACCAAAAGTCAATATAAATATTATTTGAAATAGGCTCATGTATATAGTGATTTCAATAGTGATTTCAGTCAAGACTTAGATAAAAGACGTAGGTAAAATAGGAACAAATTCTCGTGTTGAGGGTGGTGGTCTATAGTTATTGTTGTTATCGTTATTGTGCATAAAAAGATAGACAATAACTCGAAAACAGCAAAGTATTTAGACATGCATTGGTGAGTGTACTTCCTCTAGTCTAGTATGCCAGTTACAACATAAACTTTTAACAATAATGGGGGGCATTCAGCATCATCATCATCACTTCTCTAGACACACATTTTGTGTGTACTACACAGAATGAAACAAAACCTAAGAATATTTAGACATGAATAGAGAGAGAGAATCGTCGTCCTGTGTAATGTTATTTTATGAGTGTGAGGTATTGTAGTATGTGTGTGTGAGCCGCTGTACTCTTCTCTCCGCTGATTCCACTAGGTCCTGGCCAGGACACTCCAATTCACATGATCCCAAACTCTTGCATCTTTCTGTAGCATCTTTTCCAGCTGTAATGATGGAGGGGGACATAGGAGAGAGAGAGAGAGAGAAGGTGGTGATGGGTGCTTGCTCTCTGTAATAATTTTGCACTTGCACACAGAGGGGAAAATCCTCTACACGCACACACACGCTGTGTCCTTTTTTCCCCATTTATTCCACC
This sequence comes from Pygmarrhopalites habei, assembly GCA_009870185.1. Lineage (NCBI taxonomy): Eukaryota > Metazoa > Arthropoda > Collembola > Symphypleona > Arrhopalitidae > Pygmarrhopalites > Pygmarrhopalites habei. The sequence goes on along the minus strand of WJFB01001004.1, from coordinate 3,511 downwards.
AAATCCCATAGTCATTCATTCATTCATTCTGATGACAATTTATCCTGTGTACCCCATTTTAATTAAAACTAGAATTCCTGTATAGGAGGAGAGATGAATTTACCCCACCGCATCCCCCTCATCTCTCTCAGCCACTACCACATTACTTGCTCAGTTGAAGTTGGTTGTAGGAGTGTGAAAAGTTCTTAAAATTAGCCGGATTTCTAATTAGGTATACCTGTGCTCATTGTAAAGTTTTTTTCCACAGTGTGATATGAATGACTGAGTGTGATGATGCAGGTACAATGATTCGGTTGTATGTACTTTCGTGTGAGGTGGTTATGTAATGCACTGTGAGAGGGGAGTATACTACTTTTGCATCGATATAGTTGAAGTACTGTAGTTAGTACTTTACTATGGGTGTCCAATATAGACACTTTATAGGTGTGTATATATGTAAGGTAGTGTATCTGGAGGATGAGTTTGAGAGGAAAAAAATTCAAGTCTGGCTTATAGGCTAGGGGGAAGACAGACGCAGAGGTTAATGGTGAGAAAAAGAAGTAGCGGATGAAAATTTTCTTGCTATAGGCTATATAGGTGTATGTAGGGTAACACACGCTCACACACACATCCATGATACACAACATATGCAGCTAGCCAGTATATTGTAGCCAAGTTACTTGATTGTGAATTACTTACAAAGCAATGCCTTCAGAGGAAGACCCTGGCTGGTCTTACCACTGAGTTGGGTTTTATGAGTATTGATCGGGTAGAATTCTCTGTCTCTCTGTACCGGCGAGTAAAACTGACGAGGAATGAAAAAGTAACCCAAGTGACTTCAAATTCAGATATAAGAGTCAAGTGGAGTCAAGAATGTTGACTCGATCTCTGCTGGCAAAATGAAGGGAGAACATCAAAATGTATTACCTATTATTATTTCCCTGCACTTTTTTTTGAAAATATTGAAGCTCCTTTTTTGTTCCTTCTTATTCGGCTTTTGTTCTCTGGAGCATGTTCATTCTTATTGTTGTCTACTATGGATGAATAATCGTCAAGACTAATACCATTTCAAATGTATGAATGGTGTGAAATACGGCGAAATATTCTTATTTCATTACATCGTATAACCGAATAATTCAACATTAATTATACTAGGCATAGTTGTAAGAGTTGTAAAGAATTAACAATGAAGATTTAATTACTCTGAATTTTATTGTGTATGTAGGTGCCTTGGAGGAAGAGGACGGTAAAGATCGAGAAAGTTTGTCTCCAAAACAGAAGCATTTACTCAAACACCGTGAATTGTTTCTCTCTCGTCAGGTTGAGACTTTGCCCGCTACACAGATTCGTGGAAAATGTTCTGTGACCCTTCTAAATGAGACAGAAAATCTTTTATCATATCTGAACAAAGATGTAAGTGTGTGTACTGAAATTGTTTTCAAATATTTAACATTATTGATGACATGAGATATTTAATTATATTTTTGTTGTCAGGATGCATTCTTTTATTCCTTGGTGTACGATCCTCAACAAAAGACTTTGCTGGCTGATCGTGGAGAAATAAGGGTTGGTCAGCGATACCAAGCTGAGGCACCCAAACCGTTGCTCAAAGAAGGTGTGATGAATTTGTTTCAAAGATTTATTATTTTTCAATAAATTTTTACAAAAATTTTATTTACTCATAATTTAAATTTTATTCCAGGAGAATCGGATGGTCGAGTGATGGAAGAATTAGAACAACTGAACTGGACACCAGACCACTCATTGACAGACAAACAAATAGATCAATTTCTAGTTTTATCCAGATCCGTTGGTACCTTCGCTAGAGCTTTAGATTCCTCCAGTTCTGTGAAGCAGCCAAGTTTACACATGAGCGCTGCCGCTGCTTCCCGTGATGTCACTTTGGTAAGTATGCCTCACTTTTGTAATATATGTAGCAAATTCACATTTACTGCCATTTGTTAAATTTTTCTATTTCGTTTTTCTCAATAGTTCCACGCAATGGACACATTGCACAAATACTCGTACGACATTTCAGCCTCGGCCTCCGCACTTGTACCTTCCTCTGGTCCTTTACTTTGTCGAGATGAGATGGAAGAATGGTCAGCATCTGAAGTGAGTTGCACTGCATTTTGTAAATACACATGCTTCTGTTTAAATGGATGAGTAGTTAATAATTTACTTTTTATTGCTTTAAATAGGCAAACTTGTTTGAAGAGGCATTAGAAAAATATGGGAAAGATTTCACAGATATCCGAGCCGATTTTTTACCCTGGAAGACATTGACAAATATCGTGAGTATACAATACACATCAATTACCACCACAAAAAATTTAAAAAGAGATTTTCACAGTACATAGTATGTACTGTGAAAGTTCCAATGTAATGCATTGGAATTTGAATTTTATGATAAAAAAAAATAATAATTTTTTGAAAATTTAAATACAATTCAATAGGTGGAATACTATTACATGTGGAAAACTACAGATCGCTATGTTCAACAAAAGCGTGTAAAGGCTGCAGAAGCCGAAACTAAGTTGAAACAAGTTTACATACCAAACTAGTAATTATACTACTTTTGTTAATTTGTTGTGATAATGTTTTACAAAAATCTAAAGAGACTGTAGTATTTATTCAATTTTTTCGTTTTTTAGTAATAAACCAAATCCTCAAGCTCTTCCGGGAATAAAAGGAATGTTGAATGGAGGAAATACACCAGACCAACTCATTCCGGGAAAACCGTGTGAATCTTGCATGTGTAAGCTTTCAATTTGTTCACTTGCAGCCTATTGGCAATAATAGGATTACTCTCAAGTTCTTTGAAATCGGTGATACTAATCCAAATTGTTTTTTTATGTGTAGCTGTGACTTCATCCACACAATGGTTTGCATGGACCAGTCTGTCAGGAGTAACCGCAAAGCTCTGTCACCAATGCTGGCATTATTGGAGAAAATATGGTGGACTCAAAAATATCAACAAATTACGTAAGCATACAGGAATAATCTGTACAATCTTAGATTAGTAAAATCTTGGGGCATTGTTTTTAATCACATTTACATAACTGAATAGATGATCTATTAAAACCGGCTGATGACCAAATTGAGAAAAAACCTCAGCAGCCCGGACCACCCTTAGAAGATGGAGAATTATTAGGTTAAAAAATTGTACCATATAGTTATTTTCATTATGCAATGAACTAGTCTTGTAATGTGTCAACTTTATATTACAGGGAGAAATCCTGGTCTACTCCAGCAAAGGTACAGACTTTTTTTCAATTTATTATTTTGGTACATACTATACTCTACTTAATTCTTTCGAGCATGTGCAAATCTGAAAGAGGATGTATAATTTGCATTTTTACTCAAGCGTTAAACTTTTATTATTGTGTTACAGAGTTTTACAGCGATGTGCAGTTGCAGGTTGTAATAAAGTGAGTAAAAAATTGTCAGAAATGTAAATTGTTTGAGTCATATTCCAAAAGTTGACTATGAGTTCGAAAAGTAATTTTTTTTACTTTACTTTACAGGAGTT
>WJFB01001003.1:0-40029 GCA_009870185.1 Pygmarrhopalites habei | reverse complement strand
TTCTGAGCTCTTTCAAAATCATCCAATTTGACGAGCCAGCGAAAAAAATCTGCACAACAGTGGACCGCTTCACTAATTAGTCCACCATTCCCGTTGCTGTTCACCCACAATGGATTTGTAATTTTGTTCATGATTACACGTATCTACACTACAATATGTGCACTTTTCGTAAAATTCGCATCACAAATATCCCCAACGTCCAAAAGAGCGACCAAAGATAACCTTTCCACCCTGTACATAGTTGACAAAATGAACGGAAACGTGTGTGAAAGGTTTAGTTTGAAGCTGTACATATAGAAAAAGTTGCTTTCACTATTTTACCTTGTAGGTAGAGAGTTTGAAGCATTTCAATTTTAATTGGAAAAAAATTTAAAGGTAGTCTCATACTGACTACCTTTATCATGGAAGTTGGTCTTATGTGTTCTGTTGACTTTATATCTTTATAACAGGGATGACACAGGTCATTATCTATGTAACGCTTGTGGTCTCTATACTAGAACCAATGGGATGAACCGGCCTCTCAACCGGAGTCAACAAAAGAGGGTTTCTGCATCCGTAAGACATTCATAATTTCAATTTGCTACTTTACATTTTTTGATTTGTGTGTGAAGAGAGTATTGAAGAAAATTCAAATGAGATGTCTCACTTTTTTATTCAAACAAATTAGGGCACGAGTCGTCGTCAGGGAATGAGTTGCTCCAACTGGTAATTCCATCAATTTTTAAATTTTCTTGTTCTGATTACGAGTAAAATATTTATCGATGAAGATCAAAGTCTAAATCCAGTAAATTAGACTTTTCCTTGAGAATTCCTTTCCTCCCACAGAATAAAAAAGTTTTAGGGTATGTCCACACAATCCACAACGTGTCTCCCACTTGTTCCATTTATTTTATTTTACCTATATTTTTTCAGCGAGACCACAACCACGACACTTTGGCGTCGAAATAATCAGGGTATTTTTTTCTCTTCTTCTTCTTTTAATATATTTATATACAATTTCTCATAGCTTCGTTAGTCCTCATTTCATCACATTCCTATAATGGAACGTGTGTACTGACAGTGTGTGTGTGTGGATATTCAATTCTCTCTCTCCTGTCTTATAGGTGATCCCGTCTGTAATGCTTGCGGTCTCTACTTCAAACTTCACGGGGTTAGGTTTTATCTTAATTACTAAAACCACTTTTACTCTTCTCCCTCTCCTCTCATCCCTCCACACACTATTACTATTATAACATTTCTTTTGCAAAGACAGACACTTTGTCCGTCATTACTCATTGGAGGGAGGAAGGAAGGGAGTTGTTAAAGAAACTACATTATGTTTCACTCCAGGAATTTTATTACAATTACCCAAATAATAATTTTTTTGTGTCTATGACATAATCCTGGACATTTAGGTTCCAAGACCCAAGACCATGAAGAAGGAGGGGATACAAACAAGGAAAAGGAAACCGAAGAGTCCCGGAAGTTCAATCCCACTCTCCCCTCAACAACTTCCATCCTCCTCCGTGTCCGACAAACCTAATAAAAATTATGCAGCCAACAGTCTACCAAATAATATTCTACAGTCAGCTCTCACTCATTCAGCTCCCCACAGTAAGCTTCACATCATCAGCCATTTTCTTCATTTCGAATTGAAATTTTCAATCCATTCTACTCTATCTCACAAACATACGCGCACAAAATATGATCCTCATTTGGATTTGCACTTAATTGCAATTTTTTTCCTAGAGAAGTCCATGACGATGGGTACCGGGAACTCCGGCAATCATTTTATTGAGCAAAGTCTTCGAGGTGGTCCTTCCATGATGATGTCCAACCAACCTTTACCCCTTCCCCCTGTATCTACTTACTACACTAATAATCATCTCCAGTCTCATCATCATCATCAACAGCAGCAACAACAGCAACAACAACAACACCATCATAATAATGAAAGCCTTAATTTACCATCGTCTGCTTCACTTGGCCGACAAATCAACAGGTGAGACTCTTCTATTTAATTTGGCAATTAATTTAGTCGTGGGAGAAATTTTCAATTAAGGAAAGGGGCTTACACAGCTTGTAAAGTCTTTGCATTTTTCTATCTTCCTTTCTCTCAGAGAATAGTACATTTTTTTAAAATTAATGAACACTTTTTTCTATTGAATGTTGAGAGTGGTTTGTAATAGGCTCTTCTCGTCCTCCCATTAATGTTGATTATGAATAGATTTTGAGGGACAATTCCCTATCTTTTTAAGGCATTAATTATTGAATAGCACTATGAGGATTATGGATCTAAATGATTGGATTGTGATTGTTAGTAGTTTGACTTCAATTGACACGCACGGACACCACTCTCATCCACACCATCATCAACAACCACCGCCAAGTTCACTCAGACTGAGTGAAGATCCTGACACAGCTGGTCTTATTAGTCGTATCAACCAAGCAAATCAACATGCCGACTTGATCACCATCCCTGTTCACCTTCAACACCACTCCATCCAACAATGATTACAATTATTACAGACAAACTAAGTATTCATGATCGTCATGTATAGTCTTTCCACACAGCTACACTTTCATAAATTAGAAAGTCTTGTACTTTCATAGTCGGTCACAAATATTCCCATTTCTTTTCCATAGTCCCTTTTACTCTCTGGACCTTATTCACTCTCTAGTGAATTGCCATTCTTCATTCAAACAGAATCCGTAGATTTAGTCGTAATTTTATAACCAGACACAATTTTTGACTTGTTACATATTCATATTTTAGTAACTTTAACCATTATTAATCATAAACATAGAGGCTAGACACAGACAGTAGGAATTTATTCCCTCATTCCCACCGTTCCTTTTACACAACCCTTTAACACATGTATACTATTTTTAAAATAAATTATAAAGCTATTTAGTTAATCTTACTCTATAAAATGATGTACCCTAGATACATAATTCAACTACAAAAATACTAGAGTTGCCAAAGAATAGTCAGGTATATGTGAGTGCCGTATACTAATTTAGGATTAAAAAGTGCAAGTGTGTAAAAGAAATTCAAAACAAAGATAGCATACTTTAAAAATGTGAATATTATTTAAAAATGTATGAGAACTCCAGTTAAGTATTACATAATAATTTATTTATGTTCTCATCCCAAATTCACAAACCGATTTCCAGTGAGGAAAAAAATACAATGGTAGGATCGTAGAAAAAGAGAGTGAAAGTCCATTTTTTGAGTACAAAAAAAGATTGAAAGGACTCTTTTATAATACAAAGTGTTTGTGAAAAACTCCACCGCTATACATTGTATGTACACGATAATACTATACTATAGTACGTAGTTTAAATGTGTATGATGAATTTTAAATACTTAAATGTTTGAAAAGAAAAAACTATTTGTAGAGTAAGTTTTGGAAAGTGTAGAAGAAACACACATCATTTTAATGATTCATAGGCTACGAAATACAATAGTCTTTTAGTTAATGTGAATGGAAATAAGGGAAGGAAAAATTGTATAGTATAATATAAAATGGAAGAGTAACATTGTAGATTGTACATACATAAATACTGGAGAAGCTATTACTGTTGATTGTGGAATAAATTAATAAATGAATAATTGTGGAAAGCACAAGTACACACAAACCCCTTAAATGACTGACAATTTAGGAGAGGAGAAAAAGAAGTAGGAAATGGTCCCGTATTATTTATTAGTGGAGAACGGGAGGGGGGGGGGGGGGGGGNGGAGAATAATTAATGTGGAGGAGCTAGAATAAAAGTGATGAATGGAGTTTATTTTCATTCCATGGAAATTGGAGAGTTTGTGGGGGGGGAGGAAGACGGAGGAGGCCGGAGGGACACATTACATACTGTATTAAGAGTAAGGGTCTGAGTGTTTTCGGCTCGTAAAAAATAATAACGGAGGAATATAAAAGCTTGATTGATAAGGGGCCATGAGCCATGAGCCTGTATGGTATGAAAAGCTAATGGAAAAAGGGGTAGTTGTAGTAGACTGTAGTCATGTGCATTTGTTTTTACTTGCAGCCATAAATCCTCGTCTTATGATGACGGAACTATTTTTATGGCGTTCTTACATGTTTTCCAAATATTTATTCTACTACTACCAACTACAACCACACATTAAATTCTCCACATTTTCTTCTTCCCCCACCCCACAAACTCTCCAATTTCCATGGAATGAAAATAAACTCCATTCATCACTTTTATTCTAGCTCCTCCACATTAATTATTCTCCTAACTTAAAAGCTTCTTTCCAAAGTTTTTCTTACAAAAGTACCAAATAGCACACACACAAAATGCAAATGAGTTGTGTGGTACAGCAGAATTTAAAAATTCTCCATCTCTGCATAGCAGAAAAAAACCTATTGATTTGTAACCCCATAGCAAAATGGAATGCTGAGCATGACAAAGAAACGTTTTCTCCGAATGTGGTGACTACGACTCGCAGCTCCAAATTCTTTAACAGTGACTTTGATCCAGGATATAATGCATAATCGAATGGAAAGGGTATGGACAATCGTACTTTGACTCTCCGCTAATCAGAATATGTAATGGAATGTTTCCTGGAGAAAAAAAAACAACGTACTAGTTAAATGGCGCACAAAGAAATCTTATTCATGGAAAAAAGGAGTGAACGATTAGACTTTTTGATACGGTGAATTTTTGTTCAATGAACTTGAAGAAAGGGCAACGAAGTAATTAAGAAAATAGTTCTATTTAAATATGAAATGGGAGGGGATGAAGGATTTTTTTTGGAATAATCTTTGTCCTTGTACCTTTCGTCCGTTTTACTACATATACAATGTGTAATATAATTTTGAACAAAAATGTACTTCTTAACAGTGTTAGTGTAGGTAGGGAAAATATGAAGAAATCTGCATACACATAAATACATACATGTGAAAAGGATAGATGTAGAAGAAATCTATTTGTAATGAGAACAAAAACCACTGTTCACTGATATATTCATTAAGTCTCTTTCCCGTGTTAATCAACTTATCCGTCAACTTCAATTTGAAATTGATTAAAAATAATAACGTTTAACACCTCCGATTAAGAATTACGACTCTGAGTGTACATACACACAGTCAGTCAGGCATGCAATTTTCTATATGTAAGCCACGAATGGAATGTTGACATTGTCGAGACATACTCAACCAATAAATAAGTCCTACATAACATACCGTAAATATTCGTGCGACCGGTCATTATGTACTTTATTCTACAAAATATTGAAAAGGAATTATAGACTCTCTGTGTTATTTATGTAGAGAGGTGGTTGTAATTTGAATCTTTATGGTACACCGGAGGAAAAAAAACGTTGAACACAAAAACTGACTATCTTATACACACTGCACAATAAATGTCAATTAAATTTTGGCGTTCTTCTACTCCTTCACAATATGTATGTGTGTCCATGTTGTGAGCACCGGTCTTAAATATTTATATTGCAGATTAAAACATGATTTCTAATCTGCATGGCTTGCATTCACAACGTACACAATTCACCATAAATACAATTATTATTACAACGATGAAAGAAGAACGGTTGTCGTCCTATGAGATGGCCAAAAGATTGGGATTTTATGAGTGTAATTCAAGATTAATCTTCCCCAAAGCCTTGCTCCATGTATTTACACAAGAAATATATTCACATGGACATAAGGGGACAAGTTTTTAAGTATAATAATGATTTTCAATTACTACCCCCTTCCATAATTGGATAGGGACACATGAAATTTCCAATAAAATTTTCTACATCTTTTCAAATTTAATCGATATTTTAAAAAGTTTGCGAGGAAAAATGTACAGACAGAAAACTCAAAATCGAATACTGGACCACATTTTCCAGCGTTTTGAGAAACTTATTTCATGAATTTTTCTTTTCGATTCCAATAAAAATTGAATGAACAAAAGGAAGATTGGGTGGTACATGGAATTCTTATAGGGACGATTTATAATGTGTGTGTCGTATGATATGAATTTTTGAGTGAGGAATTTGAGAGTGTAAGAAATTTAGTGAAAGGGAAAAGAAGTGTTGAGAAAAAGTAGCATTTTTGGTATACTTGGTCAGCCGGTGAGATTTTGGTGTTGAGGCCATAAATTAATTGAACAGAGTTGGTTGGACGGTTTGAGACGAGTCGAGGCGGATTCAACTCCACCCCTCTCCTATTAGTGAGCCTAACAATCTTCCGATACCCGCAAACAACGACGCCCCTTTAGTCTCCTTTTCCAAAACCCGTTTTTTCCCTTCTCTCTCTCTCTCCCCTTCTCCTCTCTGCTCAAGTCTGCTGCTTCTGCTTTTCTGTTTCCTCAGTTCCAATGCCAACTTGTTTACTCGTTCATACATAGGGAAAAGTGAACTTCTTCTCTCTCTCTCCGTGTACGTGTGTGTGTGTTGTGTTGTCAACATAAAAAAAACTTGCCATGTCGCCTGTAACTTTACGTAGCAGACAGTCATTTAGTCCTCCACAGCCGTCCAAGAAACTTGGTCAGAAAGAGAGAGAGAGAGAACCTTTGAGACTCATCCATCCACATTTTAATTTTTTGGAGACAATTTAAATTTTTTTTCTACATTTTTTCAAAAAAATTTTTTTTTCCTTTCCTTATTAATGGAAAATTGTCATTAAATTTTCCATCCTGTGAATCTTGTTCTTTTTTTGTGATTGAGAGTCTTGTTCATTGTCAACTGTACACACACACACACATCTTGTCCACTCGCGTGTGTGTCATCCTCTCTGGTGCAGTAGTAGGACGTGTGTGTCTTTTTTGCGTGTGTATCTTTTGGGTGAACTCAAAGTTGAGAGACACAAAATAAATTAAGTGTGAAAAAAATAAATGATTGAAACTGAGAGAAAATTAAGGAAAAATTCTAGGCTTGTCGTTCCAGTTGTTCTACACTCAAAACGAATAGAGAAGTTGATCGAAGGTTAAACACACACACACGAGCTATTATTATTTGTGTGCTAAAAGCAGAAGCTTCTTTTTCTGGCTGTTAAAGTGTCATTGCAATTTTGTAGAGAGATACGAGTACTATGTGGATTATCAGTATTAGAGGATAGTAACTCGTATACAGGTACACCCAGACACACACAAGATCTTGTATTTTCTTGTCCCGATCCTCCTTGTGTACGTTTGTGTGTGTGTGCGTGTGTGTGTGGAGTTAAAGGAGAGAGACGCTCTGTCTGTTTTGCAAAAATTGAATGTTGCATGGGACAAGATCATTGGAAGAAGGGGAGGGGATAGTGACAAAGAAGACGAAAAGAAGAAGACGACGAAAACAAGTGTGAATAAGTTATAAGAAAATTCATTACACTGTGTGTGTGTGACTATCGTCATCCAATCAAAATTACCTTACTGGTTTTTTCCTCCTCTACTGTACATCAATTACTGTTGACTTGAAGTATCACAATTTACAGGGGAAAAAATCACACACACACATCAAACGACACAATAGGAAAGACGAAACAACATGTGGAGGATTTTGAAGCAGAAACTTTGTTTTTGTGGTTGTGTGACTGTGTGACTGTGTTTTGTTGTGAAGATTCCCCTCCATTTCAACGTGATGTCCTAAACGACTCTTCACTTGGAACTTGTTGCTTTGTATGTACAAGAAAAGGAGAGAAGAGGGCAGAAGGAAAGACCTAATTGAACCAATTTAAATTTATGCATTTTGCCAATGCAAAACAGTCCCCACGTAATTGTGACAAAAAATGACACCGAGTGTCATCATCCCCTTCTCATCCCAATATTCTACTCAACCAAAAGACATTTTAATTGAGCCGAGACTGTTCACAACATTTGCACAGAGAATAATTGGGGGATAATGATCTCAAAATCTGGATAACTCTTTGAAAGAAAAAAAGTTTTAATTTAGCAAAGACAAATCATCTTGATCAAGTGGCGGATTTTTCCCAAGGGAAAGCAGCAAAAGGGTGAGCAAAATCATTTAATATAAATCATGGAGAGAGTGTGTAGAGAAATACACAATTGTAGTGTACTGCATTTCATTGGAGTGAGTGTGTGTGTGTGTGGAAAGAAATGTGGATTTTGTTTTAAGAAATATTTTTTTCACACGAAAAGGAATGAGGATGACGTAATAATGGGCAGTAGTGTGTGTGGGGGGTTGAAAGAGAGAGTGCTGGAGAAATATTTTCCACACAGACAGTGTTATAATAGTGGACTGTCGACAGTCTGCTTCTTCTTCTGGTTGTTGATGTTTGCTGGTCGTCGTGTTATAATATGCTTTATGTCATAGGATAGAGGAGGAGGAGGGGAGGAGATGGGCTGTGGGTGAGTGAGCGGTGGTTGTTGTTGTGATAACACATATCATCCCTCAACGACGAGGGATGTTCGAACAATTAGCTGATGGACTAACGTTGTAAGGGCAATTAGGAGATGAGGACAGGTAGAAGGGAGAGTAAGAAGTAAAAGACGAAAGAGAGGTAACCTACCTCTTCGTCTTTTTGTGTGTGGCCCTACCAACTTTTTCCATTAGATTCCCATTCTTCCAGGCGCCACTACAAAACAATATACATAGAGAGAGAGGAGAGACCAACACAGGCATAATCAAACCAATAATAATAATACTGTTATGTATATTACGTCTGTCTCTCTTTCCACGTAATGTGTGTGTGCTTGTGTACGGATAGACATGTTCTCATTTCCTCCATTCGCATTCCCAATTTTCTTCAATCCAAATTCCCAATGGCATAATTAAATCCTTCTCTGAGTAATCTCGATTAATTGTCAAAGTCTCAAAGCAGAGAAGAGAGGGCTAAATGAATATAATGAGACAGACAAAAGACTGACAAAAATGCCAAAATTCACTCTCGTCATCTTCTGCAAGTTGAACTACATCAAATTTAAATTAATATTTTTTATATCTTCCTGACAAAGTAACGAGTAAAAAAGTACAGTTGGAAAATTTGAAATTTTTTATATTCCAAACACTGCGTGTGTGTGTGTGTGTGTTAACAGGAGGAGCTGTCAGAATGACAGGAAAAAGAGTCCCAATTTTTTATACAGCACTCAATTAATACATGTTAGGACGACGCGTCTTCACATTAATAATTCATCTTGATTTCAAGTTCAATAGTGTTTAGAATGAAGAGAGACCACTTTTTGTCAATGTTTTTGTCTGTGTGTGTTACACACACACTAATACACACCCTTCATTCAAATGACTCCATCCCTACATGTTATAATTTGGATGAACTCAATCCATTGATTTAAGAAAATGAGCTGACGTCAATGTCAAAAACCTGAGCACTTAGTTTCAATTTCATATCGGATTTGCAGTGATGCAGTCTACCCATCAAATCTGTCACTACACTCCACACACACACGCACATTCTTGATTTGCTTGTATATTGTAGTGGGGGGAATTTGGTATATCCTATGGTTAAGAAGTAACATCTTTCGTTGGAGACTCTCGTCCTAATCTCTTACTGTCTTTGTGCTCACGGATTTTCAAGGGGATAAGAGGCGAGAAGGTCATAATACACAAAACTTTCATTCTACATTTTTGTCGTCTCTCTCTTCTCCTTCTTCCCTGTGTGTGCCTGTGTAGGATCCCATCAACCCCTAATAAGTCACCTTCCTCCATTTGTCCCGTATTAGCTCACTTTTTTCTCTCTCTATGCACTTTGTACTTTTTGGCCCTTATCATTTAGAGTCAATGAACGCTCTCCAAATTTTCCCCTCCTCTCCTTCCTTTTTCTCTCTCTCCTCTCATAAATAAATCCGAGGACGGAGGCCAAAAAAATATTTGTATTATTGTCCTCATAAATCATGATAATTCAATGTCACTCCCCCATACATCTTTCTTTATCTTTTTTAATTTTAATTTTTCCCCTCCCTCCACACCACACACAGTCTCAGTTAATTATCACACACACACAAGTAGTACTCAAAAAAACTTTTGCTTTCCTCTCGATAGAAGCAAAAAGAACCAGAGCAAAGGATGGAGGAAGGGGGAGGGAATGTTGGCCAAAAAGATTAGGAATTTACACAGCAGAACAAGGCATGATATCTGAGGCAGGATATCTAGTGGAAACCGTCGCAGGATCTTACATAATGCAATGGAACGACTGGTCAACTAGTTTCGTATGTACAGGGTTTGTAATGTCATTACAGGGAGAGGAGGAGAGGGGGGGATAGACGAAGAAGGTATTAAGGGAGGGAAAAGTGGAAGAGAGGAAGTTGTTCGGTGGAGGTACGCACTGGACCGGGCCTAGACGGCGGCATGAAGGACTGGAGAAGACGACGTCAATGAGATGTCCTCCATGGTTTTATACCAAAGATGTCTTTACAGATAACAACTAAAAAAGTCACGCTAACTTCCCATCCATTCCATATACCCTTTCTCTCTCACACACCACCACCACATAATCCCAAAGTACACACACACACGTACTCACCCTTGAGAGTATACACACAGTTTATAAAACTGACCAAAAAAATCTTCCATTTTATAATACAAAATACGTATTGTGTACAACTCTGTGACTACCATTCTTCTACTTCTCCGTATGTGGATTAACGGCCGGAAAATAAATAATTGTGAAATATATTTATACACGAATTATATTATTCCAGCCCATCATCTCAAGTCAATTTAGAGAGAGAAAGGAGGAACAGAGAGTGTGTGTGTGGATTTACCTATGTACAATTTATTGTATAGTTCATGTCTCCATCTTCATACATGTAGGTAGGGATGTGGTGGACAAATGGGTATCAGTGACACACCCTTATTAACAACTTTGTCCTGGAGAGAGACAGAAAGAGAGATGGAAAAAACGGTTGGCGGCTCAGAGCATTCGCGTGCCATAATATCATAAGATCGAATGTTCAAAAAGAGAGTCTTTTCAGAATATATATAAAAAAACATCTCACCCCCTCCCCCTCTCCTGATGTCACACATAAAAAAGAGAGAGACAGAGAGGATTTGAGAGTAAAAGTCCTTAAATTGAGAAATAAGGCAAACTTGGTTATTAAAAGAAATGAGAACAAACCCGGATGCACACACGAATGTGACAATAATGGGACGTAGGGGAAACGGGTAAATTAAAAGTGTCGAAAAGAATTACGTACGAGAAAAAGAATATAGAATTTTATTTCTTATATTAATCAAGTTAAGAAAGAGAGGGAAAAAAGACCATAAATCCTAGTTGAGGATGGCATTGAGGTAAATAATACTATTTTTTCTCCTAAACAGTGACACTGTTCACACAGGGAGAGTCAAATTGCGGCCCTTTGTACAATTTTAGGGAGACTCAACTGTAGGTATAATGTAAAAGAATTTTTGTGGATTTTCACTTAAAATCCCACTTCATCCGTCTCCTTCCAGAAGTGTAATATCAAGAGAGAGGGAGAGAGAGAGAAGGCAGAAAGTAGTGGGCCACATGTAAAAGGGTTAAAGGGGAACATTTGTTTCTGCCTCATTTTGAGCACGCGACTCGACCTGGAGAGGAGGAGGAGGGAGGACAACCCTTCCTAATGCTCATATGGTTGAATAGAGAGAAAAAAAGAAGGAACCTTTTTCATGTTCACATGTTAACATACTCTGTGGATAGTCCACATTACACCTAGTACTTTGTGTGTACGTGTGTGTGTGTGTGTACATGTTGTGAACGCCCGGCTCCACTTTGACTCTTGCTTTTTGGGATACTTTGGGACTAGTTAAAAGAGAGTGTGTGTGTGTCGTTTATATATATGTGGGGTTTGACACTTTGTTAAGTTGAGAAATATATGATTTCGACTGGGTTGGTTCTTTCTGGCGAGGAATTCTCCTAATGACCTTTCAACAGACTCTGCCGAGTAGGAGAGAGTCACCGTGGACAAATCTCTACCTTTGCACGCATTCCTTTACTTTCCCTTTCTCTATCCCATATGCCACAACGTCTTAATGAGCCTCAAAATCTTTTAACTTTCCTGTTCATTTCCACACACACACAATCTCCCTCTCATTCACAGGGTAAACTGTGTGTGTGGAGTAACTGAGACTATAATGTACATTTCCTTTATATTTAGATTTTCATTGCCAATGTAAAAATGTATTATACAAGGAGCACAATAGAAAGAGAGAGAATCAATCCTCTCTCTTTTTCTTCCATTGAATTCACCTTTCTCATCGGGAGTCGCCGATAAATCCTCCAATGAGTCTCCATTAATGTCACCATTTACTATCAAAGGATTTGGAGACCGTCTATATTTTAACCTGTCCCATGTCCCGTGGCAGTCCCTATCTCTTGAATTAATCTGCACTACACATCTCTATTTACTATTATTCAGATTCCACACGGCTCGATTGCCAATGTTTTTTTCCCTGCCTCTCTCTCTATCTATTGAATGACATGCCATGCGAACACACACACACACTCACTCGGGGAAAATATACGTCTTCTAATTTGATTGAAATATTTTTTTGCAATTCTTTTAAAAGTCTACATACGCCTGTAATATAATGTGCATATCTAACTTGACTTGCAAATAAAGATATTGAAGACAAAGTTTTGTGGGGTTGAAGTAAGTAGTCAGAAAACATTGTACGTTACCTACCCACATTTGTAGTATTATTATGTACAAGGAATGATCATCAATAAATATAGTAGCAGAAATTAATTGGAAAATTCAGAGCAATTTTCCACGCTTCTGACTTACGAGTATGTGTTTACTATACACACACACACGAAGAGAGAGAGGGAGAGGGAGAGTCGGGGTGTGTGTAATTTAAGCCTTTCCCTCCTGTTCCTTTACACACACACACACACTAATAGACAAAGTAGGGTGTACAGAGAAGGATGACTTCTCGTGTATGTATGTTGTATATTACATAATGTGAGGAGAAGAAGAGTTGGTTGAGGACGGTGAAGTCATAATAAATGGCCATAGAAAGAATTCGCATAAATTTTGTCTTGGTTTCCCGTACACAGACGTTCCCTGATTTAATTAAGACGCACAGAGAGAGAGAGAACCTGCGAGGTAGACTAAGGACTAGAATAGCTTCTCTTCTTCCTCAAACACACACACTCCATTGCATTATTATTAGTTTTGGGTATCTCTCTCTCACCCATGTGTATTTGTGTGTGCGTGTGTGTGTGTGTGTTTTTTTCAACTCTTTCGTCTAACTTTATTGAGAAAAATTTTGGAGGAGAACAGGGACGTATTTACCATATTATAATGCAATGCAATGTGTGGATGCAATTCTGTTCTGACGATTCTTGTCGGGGTAGCTATGTTGAAGCATATTATTATTTTATACAGAGATACACATACGAGGATTGTGTGTTTACATAGATGTTGAAATCATAAGAGGATCTCTAAATTAGCAAACAAAGAGTTAAGATATTATGATGACGAGTGTACATACACAAGATCATGTGGCTTTTTCAGTGATTTTTCTCTCTTTTTCATGGAAAATCTGGAGAACAGCCAGTCAACACCAGGGACCAACCCACAGCCTTTTGAAATATAAATTGCATACATTTTGTATGTCTAGCGATAAGTCCTGGATCCATTAGTTTGCTTTGAAATATTCAGTTTTCTTGAGGATCTGTCACACAAAATGTACAAGAGAATCAAGGGTTAATTTGGATAAAAATGAGACACGTGTGTACTAATGTGTGTGTAGAGAGATGTGTAGGGAGTCTACTTTTTAAGTCGTAGTTTTGTTTTATGATTTTTCTCGAGTTGAGCATCCCCATCGGCGGGTGGATGATCAATGGGAGATAATAAAGCATTATTTGTCAGTGATTCCGGTCTTCTCAATGGTTGTAGAGTTGCTCTGGGTTTGAAGCGTGGGCGTGAATTATATGGTAGGCACGCTTTGGACTCACCATTAGATTGAGGAGGATGATGATGATGATTACCGGGTGAGATGTGGGCCTGGAGTGCAAAGATTTCTTTTGGCTCCAAAATCCTTGATGGAACGACAATGTCATTGAAGTCTATACTATTTATTGTGGAGAATCGAATGTACTTTAAAAGATGATCGATTAATTGTCGCTTATTCTTCCCAGTTGTCTTCAACCCACGTCTTTTACACTGAGTTGAACCCCACCTTGAATAAAGAGAAAGAGACAACTCGTCATATAGGCGTTTTTTGTGTCTATGAGTCAACGTTTGGATGCTTTACACAATCTCTGTTTTTGTGTGCTCAATTTTTGTTAACTTTTGCTTGTGTGGACTTACTTGACTAAAAATTGGAATAATTCAACTTCTTCAAGATTGAGATGATCTCTCGTTAGAATCCTAGTCAAATTGTGTTCATCCAAATGGT
Source organism: Pygmarrhopalites habei (assembly GCA_009870185.1). Lineage (NCBI taxonomy): Eukaryota > Metazoa > Arthropoda > Collembola > Symphypleona > Arrhopalitidae > Pygmarrhopalites > Pygmarrhopalites habei. Next base: position 25,751 of record WJFB01001003.1, on the reverse strand, counting down.
CCAAATGTGTGTGTAGTACTTTGACTGTATCCTCTTCAATTATTTTCCAACAAATAGGGACAATTGAAGTGAGTTCGATGGTATTTGTGGACACTTTGAGGGCTTCAAATACGTTCTCCACACAGACAGTCTGAAGGATGTGCGACAGGACTTGTTCTTCTACAAATTCAGAATATAGCCAAGGAATTATAGGGAGAGAACAAAAAATAGACAATGTCACACTTTGTCATCATTAATAGAATACACACACACGGTGGTTGTTAACCTGTCAAGCACATATAAAAAAAGAGATCCTCATTTATGATGGAGAGACAGGTTAAATAAAGAGCGTGTGTGTGTGGGACGTGGTTTGGTCAACTTGTGTGTTTGTGTGCAGTGCACACAACACTACAATTAAATCGGTTAGAGTGTGAACACACATCAGATAAGAGTTTTTGCTAAATAATGAAGAAAAGGAAAAGGCTGCCTTGCTAATATGACAGAATTATTATTATAAGATCATTTAAAAAAATATTTCCTGTTATACAAGAAAACAAAAAAGTGAGTTTTTTTCTGAATGGGGAGAGATAGAATGTTTTCATTATAATTAATTCATTCAAAAATTTGCACTCTACAAAAAAAGAAAAGTTTATTATTAATTCTTCATGTGCCTCAGTCTGACAATGTCAAAATGCATTGTGCATCTTAAATTATTCTTCAAAAACCGTTTGACAGTTCCACAAGGATTCCACTTTCTTATCTACATAAAATTTTCATGCGATGGATGCAAATTGCAAAGTTGGTTGACTATCAAAAAAGGTATAATATAAAAAATCTTACCTAGAAAGACAACTTGATATTTCTTGGACGCATAAAATATTTCCAAAGCCATGGAGAGGGACAAATCTTTTGGAAATTCATTGGTATAAATGGCTTTAATAAAATACTGAAAAGCTGTTTTGGAGTAGTCAGGTTCATGCAGTACAAATTTATTGGAAGGAGAATTTGGTGATTTTTGACTGGAAGAATCATAGAAGAGACGTTCAAAAATGTAACTTGACGATGACAGGATTAGACGATGAGCCTTGACAATCTCTTTCCCCGGTCCCACATGAAATGTGACGTCACAATGAAATTTGCTGTCACACAACGCTCCTGTAATATCAAACACACACACTGCATCAGTGAAGCATCGTTTTTAGTCTTTTTTCATTTACATAAGGAGAAAAATGGCAGACAGAGTGAAAAGTAATTTAGTGTATTTGTGTGAAGGGTTGAAAAAGTGTGTGTGTGTGTGGGGTGTTAGTTTTTATTAGAGAGATAGAGAGTTGTCCATAAAAGTCTTGTGTAATGACCTAGTCGGTCCTTGAGGAGAGGGAGAGAGCGGAAATCTGGTAGACTTGTATGGCTGAACGATTTCCGTGTGGCAGGGGAATTACGTTGTGATGTGGATTTGTCCTGGATGATCCTCCCCACATCCTCACTCTCACTTGACACTGCCGACGACGATGACAATTCACACGAGGTCGAGGATAGAGTTGTGCCCTGAGCCATTCTCCTCCTCACTCTTTCTCCACCACTACAACTTGTTGGACTTGTGACTGGACACTCTGAACTAAAATCCATGTACTCCAATTTTGACGACACACCACTCACACGCACACTACACAAAGAACGTTCTAAAGGTACTAGTCTGTGAGCAAAACAAATCCCTCGTTCTGTCCACCACGACTAATTTGGATATTTCACAATCAGAATTTTTCTTTTTTAATCCCACGCGTCCAACTCAACTTCCAACGCTTTCAATATTAATATTTATTTATTTTCTGGGTCTCTTTCTTCCTTGTTAGACAAGCTTCGACTTGTAATAAAACTAAACTATTCTATAATTGGGTTTTAATTTATGATCAAAAATTCTCGAAAATGTCCGGCTATAATAAAAATAAATAATAATAATATTATTATTGAGAGGCTGTAAGAATTTTGGATTTCTAAAATTGTAAATTATTTTAGTTATTTAGTAATTAAAGATGGACAAACAGGGTAGTGTCATGACAACAAATTTGTAAGGGGGAATCCCTTGGAAGGGATCCAAAGAGAGAGAGAGAGAGCAAGGTTTCTTTTGTTGACTCATTTATGGTACTCATAATAATGAAATTTCATTTCATTTCATATTTTATGATATGATGCTCGTTCTTTCCTTTGGAGTGAAATTAAATTTTTGATATATTGTCATTGAAAGGTTTGTGCCTGTGTCACCACTATTTGTGGTGTGGGTTTAAAAATGGAGTTTCTAAAAAGTGTTGACCCATCACTCATTAATTTTTTGTACTTGAAATATGTAGCTCCAACCCACACACAGTGTATTCCTTATTTTGGTATAGACAAGTACAAATTGGATATAGGTATGCGTGTGTGTAGGGTAGAGCAACAATGGTTGGAGGTCGGATTATAGACGGATCATCACCCCTTAAAGACAAGGACTGCGACTGGTGGAGAGATAAGAGTGTGATGAAGATAAGAAAAGTTAAAATGAACGGAAATAATTTGGATCATGTCACTCTCAATGTCCATGGTTGAGTCACCCTCTTCCTTGTACATTGTAGCTAATAAGAAATTGTCCCAGGTTTTAGATACACACACACTTATTCCTATTCTCATATGGAATTGGACTTTTATTTTTCCAAATCTTCAGTCTAAACACAGAATAATTTTGATTTTCAGTGTGATGACTAGTTTTTCAAAGATTACGGAATCTTTTTCGGCCATGGCTTCTATGAATGGTAAAAAAAGACAGATATTAAAATATAGTTCATTTAGCTGGTCTTTAGTATTCAACTAGTGGAGTAAAAATTTTCTATTTGTACCTAGAATGTCTCCTAGTTGAAGTATTTCCATTGGGTTTATCCATGAGTGTTTCAGGACTCGTGATTTCAATTACCCTTGACAGCTTCGCTAGTCTTTTCTCGACAGGGAAGGGTAAAATGGGATGTTTGTCTTTATTCGTAGACGAAATATAAGTGAAGACTTGTGCCACTTCTTCTGTAGTCAGAATCCCAGTCGGTACAACATGGTCAGCAAAATCGGAGGCAGTCATTATTGGAAATCTCAAATGGGACAAACAAGGCTGGATGATTTTTCTCGTATTCTCTGCATTCACTTCCATTTGTTGTCTTTCACATTCTTGATTAGCCCACCTTTGGATGATGACGACACACATGCATGAGGAGAGAGATAAAACAAGATCAAAAATACATTATGATCAATCTACACCCAGTTTTTTTACTAACTATGTAGTACATAGTAAACTCGTTCTCTTTTTAGTCTCAGCACAAGAGTTTGTTACACAAAAAAGATTTTCTTTAGTTTGAACTCATTTTGTTTACTCTTACTCTGCTAAGACGAGGAACAGGTCAATTTCTTGAATATTCAGCCGGTCATTCTGAATGAAATTGAGGAGCATGTCCAAATTGAGGAATGGGAAATGATGTCGGAGAACATTGTAAGAATTGTCTTCAATATATTCCTTGCAGATCATGGAGAGGACAGGGAGGTCATATTTTTCAGCTGCCTCCTTGACAGCCAGGACACTTTCGAAGGACACATGACCACACAAGTAGACCATACACTCATCTTCTAAAAGTCTCATCGAGTACTTTCGAGCTGTGTACAGAACGTCCAAAGCTAGCTGTACTTCTTGAATGAATAATTCCCCTTTGTAGGCAAACTAATTTTTAGTCAAAATTTACTTTTATTCATTCACATTTTTCTTTGCTTTCTTTCGTTACGGATCTACTAATCTGAAAAAAGTCGTAGTCAATTTTTCACCTGTAAAAGTGCTCTAAAAGCTTCAGGTTTACAATCCGGGATGACAATCTCATCTCCTGATTTTAAAGATCCATAAAACATGGCCGCAAAGACTGAAAAGGATTATTGTTTCTGTATTTGTATAATTGATATTCACTTTATTCAAATATGATAGTCGTAAAGTTACCTGGGCTTGAAATGGCTAGGATTAATTTGTGTCCACTGAATTCTTGGATTTCATTCCCCTCCGCCCCTTCCTGTCCTCCTCCTCCGACTCTGAACTTGACGTCGGCAAAACTTTTTGACTCACATAAGTCTCCTAAAGTGCGTCATCAGAATATAATTTTAATTATTGACCATGTCATCTCGTACGTTGGAGTGAGAAATGTGATACATTCATCATAGGAAGAGTGGCAGGCATAACAGGATTTCTCGGTGAGAAACTGACCAAATCAGAAAAAAGTTGGGCTCACCTACACGTTCCTTGAGTGTGGCATGATACTGTGAAAAACTTGACGGTTTACTCTCAGATGACATGTTATTTGGGGTAGTTATCGAATTCGTTGAGCAGCCCATCATCATCACTTGCAGATCTTCAAGGTTCAAATTCGATGGGATATTTGAAACTGGATGAGCCGGCTCTTCCGACATCTTCGTTTCAAATTACCTTGTAATTTTACTCTAATGATGACATCCACATTCAATTTTGTCGTCAATCTCAACTTCTCTCTCTCTCTCTCACACACACACACTAAGGGATGACCATCATCTTACAATTAACTCTGTTCCTTTGACGGAGATCTGATAATATCAACACACACCCCGTTCATCATTTCCTTATCATAATTTAACTGGAATTTAATTTAGCATTATAAATCCAAAACTACTCAATAAAGTAATTTGTCACTTGAATCGCAATTTAATTTTTTTGTCAAAACGTCCAAGCGTCAATACAGCTAAGGCTCTGCACTAGAATCAGTTGACGAGTACAGAGCCTTGGGGAAAATATTTCGCAAATAGTTATGGAAACAAATGATTAGTAATTTTGTATTTTTCTTGTGTTAGGTAATTTTTGACGATCCCAAAACCCTCTGGACTCTCTGGACAAGGAGAGGAGGAGGAGAGGGAATTTTCTCCCGGTGACTAAATATGAATATGAACTCTCGTGGGTTCCCCTTCTCACATCATCATCATCACAGTGCAATGGGTCCACTGAATACAAATTCCACAGTCCCCTCAGTCAACTGTTCAGCCGAAAACAACAATGTGAATCTGAGTACAGAGAATTTTTGGTCATCCTCTGGACAAAGTCATCATCACAGTTCAGGTGTGCCGTCACATCATGGATTTGTGACTGGTTCCGGGACTTCACCGATCTCATCCATCCCAATGACCTCATCAGCCATGGCAGCCACAGCCAGCCCTGCAAACAGTACGAATAGTTCTGGGTCTGTGGGTTCGGGAGGAGGGAATACTTCTTCTTCTGGTTGCTACTCACCTTCATATCTCTACCCTTACACAGGAGCAATGTGGAGACATCATTATGACACAACCCTTTCTAGAAGTCATCATCATTACGGTCAGTTAATAGTCCCCCCCCTCTCTCTCTTACCTCACATTACGTCTCTCTCTCAATTTTACTTACATGGGGGTAAATTGTATGATGTACAATAAATGTTACTTCCAACAAAAAAATCAGAATAATTATTTTGAGAGAGTGAAGATAATAGCTTTTCCCTCTCCTCCTCCTCCCCTCCTCTTCTTCTTGTAAAATATGAGACTCAAAGGGTTACGCTATAACGTATACATTATATATAGACTCCTTTACTTGGAGAAGAGAGAGACGTAAAGTGCCATTGCCATTAGAAAAATGTATTGAGAGTTTTGCATAATATTTTGATAAGTCGGCCCATTAAGTAAACATGGACTGAGCTAATGGAGTGAATGGAGTGTGTGAGATTAAGAAAAGAAAGGATTCTCTTGTTCCTCATCTTTCACTCCACTTTTCAATTAGAAAAAAGTTCAACCAAAAAAAGAGTAGAGCTAAACCCATAATGCAACACACACACACACGTTGTCAATGCTAAAGGAGATTACCCACAAGTCATTTCCATGTGCCTGGTTGATTGACACTTGGGTCATCACATATTCTAGAAAGGTTAGAGAGGGAGAGATATATTAACATTGTTTTTTTGTACCAGTCTGACAGTGTGTCTGTGTGTGTGTGCAAAAAGGGAGAAATGTACAGGAATGCGGGGAAATGTTCCTCCTCACTCTCTCCTTCTTCCAATACATTAACATTTAACATTAAATTTTATAAGACGAGCCTCATAGGGACTTTAACCAAAAAAGAAACTAAAAGTCATGAATTACCCTCGTCAATAGTGTATAGGACGTGTGTGTAGAGAGAGAGAGAGAGAGAGGTACAATATGGCAGTGGCCAAGAAGATAAGGGGGAAAATTCCATTAGAGTATTGGAAGAGGTAAAATAGCTCAAGCAACACGGTTTTATCAGCCACCAAAAAGAGATAGGGATAGGAACTGATGGTGGGTTAATAGGCAAAAAATTCTACCCGGATGCCTCAGCCATTCCATTACCATTTCTATCCCTCCTTTCTCTCCTCTCCCCCTCCTTTTTTATTATACTATTTACCCGTCTCCCATCCTCCAATATCTCAACCATTCTGTATCTATTGTAACAAGTTGTGAATTTTTGTGCCTCTTTTTCTCCCTTTGTGACCAGACATGAGCTCTAGCTTCTGTAGCACGCCCAGTTTTCCGGCTACCGCCCACCACGCAGGTAGTTTCCATCATCACCATGCAGGTAGTCTGCATCACAATGGCAGTTCCTCTGGTGCGATCCATCATCCTCATCATCATAATCATGGTATGAACTCCCTCCATTTCTACCCGGCTAATGTGAGAGAATGGAATGATTTTATAGATTGTTGTGTCTATGTAGTAGGTGGTGGAGGAAGTGGACTCGGTGGGGCAGCCGTGGCCATGACAGCCGCTGCTGTTCTGGACACAACTTGTTTCCTGGGACCTGGCTGGACACCCGCCGGCATCAACGAAGCCAGGTACAAATATTGTGACCCTTTATCTTTAAAATTATTTTAAACATCCTTCTAAATGACAATTGAATCGTCCAGAGAATGTGTCAATTGTGGGGCGGTTTCCACTCCCTTGTGGCGACGGGACGGGACAGGTCACTACCTATGCAATGCTTGTGGTCTCTATCATAAAATGAATGGAATGAACAGGCCCTTACAGCGACAACCCAAACGTATCGTGAGTAATCAACATGGATATTTAGTAATAGATATTTACATCTTACTAAGTTGTCATACATATTTTGCAAATGTCAAAGGCTCTGCCGTACCCTACATCTTTTTTAAATTTCTGTTTAGTCCTTCTTTTGAAAAAAATGAATAATATTCTAATTTCAATTCTTGTTGTCGTGTAAAATATCACAAGACATAATGAAGAGAATATTTTCCCTTCGAAAAGTATTTGCTAAAAATTGTGAAGAAAGACAGGAAAGAGTATGTTGGCCAGAGAAAAATTTAAAAGTCTCAGAGGAAGACTTAGGAGTCCAGCATGTAGTGTCCCGCCAGAGCCCTTGACATTATATTCTCAACTCTATCCCTTCCCATACATTCTTCCACACACACAAACACACATTCCTAAGTCTCCTCCTCATCCCAGCCACACTTACCTTAAAATCTTTTTGTCTATCTCCCTCGTGTGTGTGTGTGTGTACACTGGAGATAATGCGAACAGAGCAGAGAATAGAGTGTGTAGTATGTATGGAGAGAGAGAGGATCAGAGATAATGATGCCGGTGTGTCATGTTGCAGGCGACGTCCAGACGACTTGGTCTTTGCTGTACAAATTGTGGTTAGTGCGTCATCAGCAATTAAACATTTTTTTACACTCTCTCAAAGCAGCCAAATATGTATACACACTACACACAGTGTGTGGTGTGTGTAGTTATTGAGAGCAATATAATGTAATGCATTGTGGCCTGTGTGTATTTTTTAAACTGTCTCATGTCTACAATTTTGCATTTTTTACTCCCTGGAATTTGGAATGATTATTTTATGAAGAGGCCACTCACCTTTCGATTGGGACAGAATTTTTTAAAAAAAATTATTCTTTTTTTGTCAAAAAATCTAGGCACAACAACGACAACACTTTGGAGGAGGAATAATGAAGGAGAACCCGTTTGTAATGCATGTGGACTTTATTTTAAACTACACGGAGTGAACCGACCCCTCGCCATGAGAAAAGATGGGATACAAACAAGGAAACGGAAACCAAAATCAAAGATATCTCAAGCAGCAAAAAATCTCATGCCCACCCATAATAATAATAACACGAATAATATGATGTCCAATCACAATAATACTACTAATAATAATTCCCTCATCCTCTCACCCCATCATCCAAGTCCTCAGTAAACAATTCATATTTCTCTATTGTTCATTGTATTCAATGTATTTCGTTTAAAAGTCAGAAATCCCTTCAGACTTCTCCAAAAGCAGAAACAATGTATCCCTTTTTTGTATTGCAAAGTTATTCTTCTTGATGTTCCCTCCAGAAGAGTAAACCCAAAGTGTTAACACACACACATTACATAGTCATAGTCACCTATTTTAACGCTTCTCCATCCTTTTTTTTTACAAGAAGAAGAAGAGGAGGAGGAAGCAAAGGCAACCTGTTATACGTACTGTCAAGACTATCATTTCATTACCATGCAGTTCATAATATTTAATTTATTTCTCTTTACACTATTTGTATTTGTATTCCATAATGTTTAATTAATTTAAATAAGTTCTACACTATAAATAATTATGATACAAAAAAGATAGGTTAATTATTATTGTCAAGTTTTTAAGAGCAATTATGGTAACTACAGTAAGTAGTACATACATAGACATAGTAGTGTGTCGTCCCCTCCTTTTCCCCCCAAATGTGAGTGGATTTAACTTTAACAGCGATGTACAACATTAGTGCAATAAATGTAACTTGTAAAAACTCTCAATATTCATCATCGGAAAGAACATGACCAGTGGCAATCCATCCTAGTGTAGTAGCAGTGAAAAAGCAAATAAATTTTGGAGAAAATATAGACAGGACATATGTCAATTAAATGTAAAGCTACACACACTCAAAAGTAGGACTTGTAGTTTAATAGGAAATCCAAGGTGCAATCAAAAAAAGAATCCTCCAAAGGAGCAATCTAGAGTATAAAATAAAGAAGAGTGACAATTATTACAATGTAAGTGACACAATAAATTTGTATTTAATAGGAACAGTATTTTATCATATGTCCTCGTCGTCTCCTTCCCCTCCTTCACTTTGGTACACCGAAAAGAAAACAAGGGAAAAAATCATGTATTTTAGGCGACGAAAATCGGAACATGATATTCCCCTCATCCCCATCCCTCACAAAACGCACACACTCACCCAGTCCCTCAGTCCCTCAGTAAGGGACTCCTTTTAGGCCAGTAGACAGGATAATGATGATATAATGAAGCGATAGAGAGACAAGGAGGAGGAGGAGAAAAACAAGTCTTTGGGATTGCTAAACTACGTTGTAAGTTGCGTGACTGGAAGACTGGACGAGTTGACGTAAAGTTAAAATTATTTTATGAGGAGAATCTTCTCAGAGCAATTAACAAGGGGTGTAAAAGAGTTTTTGGAGGAGGAGGAGGAAGAGGTAGAGTGAGCAGAGTTGAATGTAAAAGTTGGGCTGGAGGGGAAGATGAAGAGCTGGAGTGTTTACTTTAAAAGAGCAATAGGAGGAATTGATTGCAATAATTATGTCTACACACCTACATTATTCACACCACACACACAAAACCGTCACGGACAGTGAATAGACCTTTAGTTATACATACAATAGAATAGTAGGATGAGAATGAGACAAATAACGAAAAAAATCCAGTATAAATATATACAGAATGTTACTACAACCACAAGGATGTAAATGTGTATTCATATACGTAAATATACTATACAGATATATAGAGTATACTACATGTACTGTACAATGCAATAATATAATGTATAATACAACTTTGGCGTGTGGCTTTGAGACCAAGCCAAGTTTTACTCGTTCGTATGAAACTCGTAATGTGAATTCGTAAACTTCAAGTGTTTGTGTGTGTAGATGTGAGAATAATAATAAAAAAGTTGATTTTGGAATTGCTCTGTCTCTCTCTTTGTCAGCTTGTAATAGCAGAGCATTTCTCATTCCAATTGAATCATTTGATGTTACATTGGAGGAACGGGAAGATACGGCTTTTGATCTTTGTCTCTGTCCATGTTACACAAATCTCATCTCATATTACTCTCTTCTACTTGTCTCATCCTTTGCATCACTGAGTCTATGAGCAGAATGACATCTGGGTTTTCTTGTCTGTCTGTCCAATATTCAAAGATTGGGGTGGAAGAGATGGAGGAAGAAGAGGTGGTCGGGACTCGAGCTCAAACGAAAAATATGAGGTTCATCTCATATGTTTGTTTACTTGTAGCCACGCGATTCCCTGTGAGTCTGCTTGTGGGTGTAGTATGTAGAGACAAACTATTCAAAACTTGAATTTAAGGGCCTTCTGTCCCGACAAACACCCAGGAATTGAGGCAGACTTTCCAAACACTCAGCCGAAGACAACAGAGTCAAAAGTTTTTTGGAAAAGTTGAAAAAAATGACTCCGATAAATTTCTACTTGCCAAAAATCCATTAGAATTATATATTGATGTGTGGATGAGAAGAGAGTTTAAAATACGGAGGCATTTTTCCCTCTATCCCCTTTTCATCTGCTTCTTGTTAACTTTTTGGACACACTTGGCCAGACACGTATATAAACACCACAGCGAGAGGAACCACCAGAGCTCCAAATTTTTTCCTCCAAAGTCTTGAACTCCACACATAAATACACACACCATTTAAAAGGAGCACACATGACCAGAAACACCATAAAATATTAGCTATTAGTGTCAAATGAAACGTTTTTACTATTATTTTACACACACATACACACTCACTCAGAATGAGGACGAACATTTATTAACTCCAACATTACATAATGTGTGCACACAAATTCAGTTTTGAGTACCAAAAGAAGCTTGCACAACGTGAAGACAGTGAGTCTGCATTTTGTGGACATTCAAAGGAAAATGAGGGTTCAGTGTATACTATGCGGATATGAAGAGAGTCATTTTTGGATACTTAATTTGGTCAATTATTAAATCTCAATATGGCACCTGTTAAAAATATCCTTGGAAAACTTGTGTCATATCCTTTTGTTGTGGTTCTTGTGCGTGTGTCTACTCTACTCTGCACAAAGAGGGGATTGTGCAACAAAGAGAAGACAACAAAAAAGCGTCTCACAAATGGTGGTTGGTTGCAAGTTGCAATTGAGCGAAAAACTTGAGTCTGCTGGCCACTGCCACCTAACAGAGAAGTGGTCCCTTTGTCTCCCCCAGCTTCCATCTCAATTCCATAGACAGAACAACGTTTGACTCTTCCGTCGAGTTGATTGGCTTGAGAAACTTTCTTTTGAGAAAATTTCCATTCATTTCCAAGCTAATAAAGTCGTGGTCATGTGAAACATTTTTTTTCTTAAAGGTCGAAAAATGGAGACTCACTAATATGTAAAAATCCCATAGTCATTCAGTCGTATCCCACACACACGCACACACACACAAATAAGGGGGATAATGTGTGTGGATATTAAAATAAAATTTTTTCTCCATAAAAATTGGAGCGAGACACACACCAACTATTATGAAAAATAAAGGTTCAAGAAAATACTTAAGGTTTTTCATTTTACAAAATTATGGGAGACCAAATTTTGTGCAATCGATTATGATGGTTTTCGTGGAGGTAATCATTTGGCAAAGTTTCCCTAATCAAATTTTTGTTTTTTTGTGTGATTAACAGAAGAGGCATTGGAGGAGGACAGTAGGTAATAAATATAATGGCGGAAGAGGATTTGAGTAGATTTTGAGTAATCTCAATTGTAATCAAATGCCATGTCAGTTGTTCAATGTCGATCATTCAAAAGGGATACAAAGGGATAGAGAGGAAGGATTGAGTAACTGAACTTAAGCACTGTTTGCGTCCACTACAGACATAAGTTACTCATAGTGATTTCATAAAGAGTTTTGGATGTTTTCACATGTGATGAATGAATGAGACTGACGTTGATATATTTTTATGATCGTAAATTGGCTTTAGGGCATCATTATATCATATGGATCGTGTAGTTAAAGGTGGTTGGTGTGTGTGTAGTTATTATTCTACACACGCATAGTAGGTGTAAATATACGTGTGTATACATACATGTACATGGAAGATATTTTTGATGTCTGGATTTATTACAAAATAATTCAGTCGAATATGTTTTTAGAATGAGATGTGGGACTGGGAAAAATTTAGACAATTGTCCAATAATAATTATGATGGACGGGACACTCAATACAAAATTTAAATCTGAAGTAATGATGGATGTGCATTTTATTTTAGAGCTGAGAGAGACATGGAATAATAATAATTTTTGTTCCCTTTGTCTGTCCTGTAAGAAACTGTGTGTTATGCAATAATTTGCATCCATATGGGAGTAATTATTGAGAGTCCATATGATTGAACGTTATTTATACAACAGCAGCGGCAGCAATCCCAATTTCCAAGGAGTATTTAGAAGGGGGAAAGAAAATTTTGAAGATATTGAGTAAAGCGATCTGTTCGTGAAAAATGTGTAACGTGATTAGGTGAAGGTGTGAGTGTGTATGTTTGCAATTTAATTGCACACACACTCTCATGAGTCATTACTTATGAGTTTAATAAAATGTGTATTGAGATGATGTGGCGTGTGTGTGTGTCTGGTGGTCAGACAGTGGATCATATGGAAACAAAATATTAATTGAAGAACGGTACCCCTTCTCGTGTGTGTGTGTGTGTCCTAATGAATGAATCAAAAAAAGTAATCTCTATCTCATGTCCATCTGCGTGCTTTATATAATGAATTTCTTTGACCAGGGGAATACGTGCGAAATTACTGGCATTGTGTGTATTATATAATGTGTAATCCATAGACACACTCACCCTCTCACTCACAATATTAATAATTTGCAGGATATAGTTATGGCATGTGTGATGATGGCTCTGCTACATTATATGGGAGGAGGACCGAGTGGGATGAGAGTGAGAGTTTTTTTCCCATTCACAATTTTCCAACTTATCCTGTACAAATGCACACAAGCACACACACACACACTCACTCAGGTGAGTGTACTGACTACATACTTGTTTAAACTGTGCATGTTGACTGTGTGTGTGTGTTTCGTTGGGGAGAAAAGTGGGTCAACACATAATTATAATCATGTTAGGAAGATCAGTCCTTCCTTTGTATATCCTGTTCAACCAGGTCAATCATCTCACTTTTTTCCATAATCTGATTTCCCTAAATGGTCCCATTTTATTTTTTTGAAATGGGTAAAAACAATTTTGGAATTGGAAACTATTGTCAATTGTTGAGTTATGGTTTTTACACACAACTATTCTTTTTTGGGGGGAGGAAAAAATACCGGAAATTAATAAAAAAATATTATTTTGTATTACATTTAAAAATAATGTTAATATCCATTGTCCAATTATTTACCAGAATTGAATGGATGGCCATTGTCCAGTCGTAAGAGAGAGAGGGAGAGAAGAGGGTCATCGAATGGTCGTTCGAGATGTAAAAAAGAAAAACATGTGTATAAATAGAAGTTGATCTTTATCAGTAGGAAGTTTGTTGTCATCCACTCTGGTCATGCCTTGAAGATTGAAAAACGTCAAGGGAGTCGAGTCCACTTCAGTGTCAACCTACAAGCCCGTAACATAAAAATACGCACTCTAACTCACTACATGCACTTTTATTGTTTGTCTCTGTTCGTTTGTGTACCTGCTCAACTGCCCATGATAAAAAGTGTGTGTGTGTGTATGGAAGTGAGGGGAAGTGAGAATTGAAAAATATTAGATGCAAATGATCATTTCAAGCTATGCTATGTCAAGTCCAATGTTCTGTTCTCTCTTAAAAGAGTTTATAAATAATGAGGACTTTAATTTTTAATTACTTCTTATTTACTTTTCTGGGTAGGAAACGAATCATTTTACATTTGAATGGGCGTGAAGGATGTTCTCTCTGTGTGTGGCATACGCACACAGAAGTACACAATGTCTTGTTAGTGGGACTAAAGGTTTATTAAGTTGAGTTGGGAGATGAGGTAAAAATGTGAGAAAATTATGAGCCATTCTGACTGACATGGTGTGTGTGTATTCATTACATACGACATTACATGCAAATATAATGTCCCGTGAGACATTATATTCTTGTGAAGGTCGGCACTTCTCATGCATCATGCCGGCATAATAAATGCATGTGTGTGTGTATTAACATTTTAAATGATGATATGAAGAGTGTGTGTCTTTTCTCGTTGAAACAATTTAGATGAGTTTATGCATATTATAAATTAATATGTAAAAAATTTCAATTACGCTAAATATGTTGTACATGTGTCATGTCATGTCTGGTCTTGTTTAACAAAGGAACTAGCCCAATGACACTGTGTACACACATACAATCCTTCAACAAACTAGAGGGCTGAGAAATATCTGTTTATTATACAACTCAATCATAAAAAAATTTATTTATTTATGCTGTTTTTTCCTCAATTGAATATTACACAAATTTTTCATCGCCTGTTGACTCGTCCATTTAAAACAAATATTATTTATATACTACAAATCGTGTGTCTAAAAGTATACACACAAGAAATACACATAATTGTTCTCACACATTGTTGAATGTATATTTTTGAGTAGTGTAGCAATAGCAGCAATTCCTCCGACTGTATTTCTAATTAAGCCATACATACTTCTCATTCAAATTTGTTTTCAATACATGATGACAAGGCAGGACGGACGGAGAAGTGGAATTTGTAAGGAGAGAGAGAGAGAGAGATTTCCAAGTCACCTGGGAATCCTCTTTGCATCCACTTTTACCTGTGTGAATGTTTATGTAGTAATCAGTAAGAGTGTAGTGTGTGTGTACATTTAATTTATAAGCAGTAAAATTACAGAATTTCCTTCTGACTAAGGACTTTGTATCCCAGATACATCGGCAAACCTTTCCTGATGCAATCACACCAAATTTGTCGAGATTTTACTGAACAACTGAGCGGTAGAAAAGGAGTAAGGAGTAAGCAGAAGATGAAGAGGAGGAGGAATTGATAAATAAATAGCGCTGACAATATTTTTATTATCCATCGTTATGCATTGTGATGAGGACTCCCATTTTTCCTTTTTTCTATTTTGGCTTTAATATTGCTCAACCGACTGCGGCTGAAGGTAGGTCAAAACCATTAGTTTAACCATTAGAACTAGAATAGGAATTACAGGATGGATCCACGGCACACGCAATTTTCTTATCATTGTGCCTTACATGATATTCATAGCATATCATATCACAAGATGATTCATATGTACAGTAAATGTGGAGTACGATATGATGACTCTAGAAATTGTTCTGTCCATCCCATTCGACTTTTTGTTTTGTGAGTTACACAAATCCAAAAGACATAATAGGACTGAGGAACGTGTGTGTGTTGTACTGTACTGTCACACTACATTACATAAAGACTCTTTATTAAAGAGTATAACAGAATAGGAGTATCACATTCACATAGTATAATAATTATTTATTTGATTCCAACTAGTAGAACAAGGTAGGATGAATTTCTTGTCATTCCTTGTCCCTGCCTTGTTAAAGGGAATCGTTCATCTATAATCATACAGTACACAAGTGAGAGTGAGAGTGTGTGTGTGTGAGTAGAGGTGGATTTGAAAAATGAATTTATTGTAATAATAATTATGTTCAATTATTTACCACAACTAGTTTTAGTGTACAGGAGTGCACGAGATCAAACGTTAATTCCATAATGTAATACAGTTGACATGGGGTGGATGTAAGTTGATCATACAGAGTATTTTGTATACCCACACACACACACACACTACATGCACATGCATTTACCTTAAATTGTGTGGTGGTGCTTTGCTTTTGGTGCTGTGCAGAACGACTCTCTCGTATGCTATAAGTTGTACTACGGTATACCGTTAAGGTAAAGTAAAAAGGAATATTTGCGTACCTACAATGTGATGAGGAATAAGGAGTTGTCCTGTTCGTGTGTTGTGTGTGTGTGTGTATGTGGAGTTACATCAGACACTAGAACTAGAATCTCAACCAGAACCATCATCATCATTTCGCTTTCAAGAACAACAACAAACAACAAATTCACAGCCTCTTAGACACATCCGCCGGTACTCAGTATTCTTTCATCCCCAAAAGTCATCATAAACATGTGAGTCCACCGTCAAAGAATAACAATAAATTCACAAAAAATATTTTGCAAAACTAAATCTTTAAGTCTCCACAAAGTGATCTTCTTGTTCACCTGATTAATCTCCGTTTCTAAGTGATCTTCTGTGATTGTTTACCTTCAAATTTTGGGAAAATCCCCAGTGACGATATTCCAGAGTGATCACTGATCAATTTAGGATGGTCATCGCTTCTTCTACTTCTTCCAGGATGTTCCACTGGTAGAAGGAGGAGAATCAAATGTAAATTCTATTTAGATTTGAGAAAAGATTCCAAGAACTTGAAAAAGGAGGAGAGGAGAGGGGTAAAGTGGAAGAGGAAAAAAAATTAATAATCAAGAAGGAGGTACAAATTCTACAATTCTAAAGGAAAAAACGAGGCTTACACTTACAACATGTGAATCTTGCGTGTAGGTTAATTGTGTTTAAGGGTAAATATTTTGCAAATTGTATTCAACAAGTTTACTAACTAAGGATAAATTGAGAATAGATACAAGGTATCAAAACCTTACACATTATAATCATACATTTCATTCATTGACCACTTTTTTTGTGTTGAATTCCCTCTGGAATCTCCTATGACGTTAATCTCAGACATCAGAAAGGCCAAGACTTCTTGTGCTTCACCCATTATGAGTGTGTAGGATTTGATTCTTTTTTCTCTTTGTCAATTATCTCTCATCCTATCTCTGTGTGTGCACCTGTACTGTACTGTTCAGGTGAGTGTGTGTTGTGTACCTACGGCTACTTCAGTTTCCCATGTGTGTGTATAATAATGGTGGACACTGCGGAATCCACTCACATGCACTTTTGAGTCTCCTCACCAACATCATCCCTGCAGTATAACAGCAACAACAAAAACAAAAATACAGAGGCCACTTTTTTGCCCAGTAATTAGTATGTACACACCGAGAATTGGACTGACGTGCAAAAGTGTTTTTGTTGTCTTTTTTCTCTCTCTCTCTCTCAAAAAAATTGCCCATCATCACTGTATAATTTGTGATCTTGGATGTGGAATGTGATATGTGATCGTGAAAATTTTTCCATCATTTATCTTCCTGTCTTCACTTCAACAGTTGGACTTCCACACTCAAAATTCCGGACAAAAAAAAAATAAAGTGTGACAGATGACAACAGTCAGTCAACTGTCAAGAAAAAGGAGGAAGAAAATTAAAGTGGGGGACATAATTTTCTAAAAATTTCTTTTTTAAAATAAATTGTGCGTCTGTGAAAGAGTGAGAGTGAATTTCTTCTATTAAATAAATTTCTACAAAAAAGGGGAAAAAAGACTTTCCGTCCATCATGGCAACTGCAGTTAATCCTCTCAGTTTGTACCAAGCTGCCTTCAGTCCCCTGTCCAGAACATTTTCTATAGTTTTGTTTGGAGTGATTGGGACTTTCACGAGTATTATAATCACTTTTCATACTCTGGATCAACTGCAAGATCAATTCCGTGCATTTGGTGACACTGAAGATACTTTTGATTTTATTATAGGTGAGTCTTCAATGCATAAATTGTATTGCAATGACATTTATGATGGTGCAGTCTAAACTGTGATTTGTATTGTTTAGTTACTTTAATACCTACTTGTGTATTTGTTGTGTGTGTGCATGGTTGGGGAGAGAAAGAGAGAGGACAATTTGAGATAAATCATCATAATTGTGTTTTGTGACACCCATTGCCCTTCATTCTCATTTTGAATACAGTGTGATTACACACGTTAAAAAGATTGTCGGCTAACATGCCAAAGGAGTTTGTGTGTGTTCTGGATGACATTGTATTATGACAAAATTATTAAACTGATAAAGTAGGCTTCCGTGTCATCAGATCTGTGTCTGTGGGTCTATTAGCTGTCAAAAAGGAAGGTGAGGGAAAGGGAGAGTGAGAGAGTGAAGCAGGATAGAGGAATGTTAGATGAGATGTTAGCTAACAAACTGCATCCATGGATGCTTTGATGAGAGAGAGAGAGAGTCTTTTCTCATCTCTCTAAAGATGAGATCTAAAGTAGTGGTGTAGGTGGTAGTTAGGTTAGGCACACTCTCAAGTTATGATGTATTATATAAGATAAGGATTAAGAGAGAAAGAGACTGTGTAGTTAAAATGTGTGTTTTGGAATAACAATAAAGCGTGGAATTTATACCGTATAAAATTCAAGTTTGCTTTTAAAACCACCACCAGAAAAATAACGACAGTCCAACTCGTTCTCATTCCCCTTCTTTCCCATTTCCAATTTTTTTGATTTGGAGATGAGACACACAGAATGAGAGAGAGAGATGGGAAATGTAGTGGAAATTATGTATGACATAAAACACATCATGTTTTGTAATATAATTTTACTGTATTTTTGTACACACAGAATACGGATATTGTGATAAAAATAGTCATTATTTAACATGAAAAATCAGAGAGCGTGGATTTAGTGGGAGGAACAATCAGGAGACTTTATACAAAACTTTCATTCTTCTACACACAAACACACACACACAGTGCATAGTATGCACTGCATACAGGGTGGAAGAGGGATGAAACATGATGTTTTTCCTTGTGTTAACAAATTACTTGAGATTGTATTTCAATCATTTATAATCCCATTCAAAAAACATGATTTCTGGTTTAAACGACAATAGAATGTAAAACTGACGGGGAGGAAGAAGGGAGGAAATGGTGGCATTCTGCTTCCCTATTCTCCTCCTCCTCTAATGAGATTCTCAGATATATTTTGTGTTGAGACGTCGACGAGACGACGACCGAGTCTCAAATTACCAAAAAGCTATTTTTATCATCCGTAATATAAGTACAAAAAGTAAAGTTATGGGGTAAAAAATGAAAGTACAATGCACACACACATGTACGTAATATGCAAGCACACAAGTGAACAAATCATAAGCAAAGACGCCTTCAGGCGACACTTGTGCATATTATGTGTGTATTATCATAATGTGTTCCAAGGGAGACGAGACAAAGATTGACAATTCAAAAGATCAGTAGTAGCCAGGTAGTAATAGGTAGCCACAGGAAAAGTGACTTGCGATTCACCAAGTTGCGAAACCAGATTGCCAGACACACACACACACACACACACACATCTTGTATTATAATAATAGAAAAGCCAATTTCAGCCAGCCTCAAAAAATTATAATAGCTATTGGCATGGTTTGCATTGGCGTAGATTATTGTAAAAGTCCATAATTACCCATTAGACAGTCAGAAATAGTGGCGAAGAGTGAACACTGTTAACGGATATTTCAGCAAATTAACGATAATCTTCTGTCCACTACTTTGCCTGTGTGTTACACAGGGTGTGGTAGTGTTTCCATTAATCATTTTTCACCATGTGCTTTGTGTGTGTATGTGTTGAGATGTACTCCTCGTCAGTCCAATTTTCCCTTGATGGATCATTCATGAAAATTAGAAATTTTTGTTGTTGTACCTCTGATTGTTATATCAAATTTAGTAATTAAAGTAAACTACAAATAAAGAAGGGAGGTGGAGGAGGATGGTTCATGTTGCTCTGTTTTGGTTTGGTTTAAAGAACAACAAAAACTGTATCTCCCTTTATGTGTAATTACATTTTTTTCCCATTTGATAAATAATCAGTGATAAGGAAGTCACTGAAAAAAAGTTGGACACCACACACAATATGTTACTTATGGGTATTATTGGGCGGGATTGCACAATCTGTGCTCCTAGCTTCAATTCATTGTTAATTGTTGATTGTAACAGTGGTAGAAACAAAGAAGATGAGGGAAAATGTGTGTGTGTGTGTGTGATTGTGGTGAGATTTTCTAGCGTTCACCTTCGAATTTGTTGAAGAAGATTGAAAAAAGATGAAAATTGTAATAATGATCCAAGTAGTAATTTTTTTGGGACATAAAATTGAAATATGATCCATACACACACACACACTACACACGCACAACATAAGTACTCTCTCTCTGTGTCATGTCTAATTTGTTGTGTTTTGTTGTGTAAAAAAGCTGGGGCCGGTAGTGCAGGCTCTGTTCTTGCCAATCGTCTGAGTGAAGACTACAAAGTATTATTACTGGAGGCTGGAGGAGAACCTTTTCCCCTACAGGCAATAATAAATTTTTACATTTTATGTACAATATGGAATATACAGTAAAAAATATAAGTAACGTGTATTGTATGATACAGAGGATCCCAACATTAGCATTACTACTTCTCAATAATCCTCACATTGACTGGCAGTACTACACGACGAGACAAAATAAAGCATGTTTGGCGATGAACAATAATGTAAGTTTTGTCAGAGAGAGATATAGAAAATAATGTAGTTACATATCTTCTTTTTCTTTGACATCTTTCTCAAAGAATGTCTTCCTGTGAAGGTAATGTGTGGATTTCCTAATGATGTTGTTGTTTGTTCATGTTTGATGGTAGCAATGTGCTTGGCCACGTGGCCTAGGACTTGGAGGAAGCAGGTGAGTCAGACATCTTAATTGAAGAAAGGTTGATCTGTGCACAAGAATACAGATTGCTTGGAAAGATAGGCAGTGTATCCTATCTATAGATTGTCATGTTGCCAATTTAATTCTTTGTGTTTTTCACTAGTAACCTCAACTTTATGATTTACATGCGAGGACACAAGTACGATTTTGACAACTGGAGTAACATCACACAAGATCCTAGATGGTCTTATGAAAATGTACTGCCTCTATTCAAAAAATCGGAAGATTATGAGGGAGACTGGGATTACAGTAAGGACTGTTCCTTTAAATTAAAACGGGTGTTTTCTTCATAAGCAGAACATGAAGGAATTAACACTGTCTGTGTGAATTGGTGTTTTCAACAAATTTTTGTAGAAAGATATCACGGTCATGGTGGGAACTTGAAGGTTGCCGAACCACCTTACAAGGGCATGGCAGAGATTTTTTGCGAAGTAATTTTTAGTTAATTACGTGTAGTTGTCATAATTTTATTGTGACTAGAAAAAATTTATTGTCATTCCAAAATGTTTAATTTTATACACAGGCAGGGCAGGAATTTGGCTACCCTCGGACGGATCTGAATGCGGAATTTACTGAAGGATTTTCACCAATTTATTATACAATAAAGTACCTACATCTCTAGAAGTTGTTTTGTTGCTGCTACATTGTAGTCTCATGCTTAATTGAATTAGCTAGAGTGTCTTCTTTCCTTATGCAATGTTGTGTGTCTTCATTTTGACATTTTGTTTGTAAAAAACCAGTAATGGAAGACGTTATGGGACATTTCCAGCATTTCTGGAACCTGTCAGAGATCGACGAAATCTTTTCATTTATAAATTTGCACATGTGACAAGGGTAATTTTTCTTTTGATTTGTTCTTTAATTCCAGGAGAGTATAACTAACAGTCTAATTATATTAAGGTTGTCTTTGATGGGCCGGAAAACCGGGCTGTGGGGGTGGAGTACATGCGACATGGATACAGAAGATTCGCGTAAATTAAACTTGACATTTTCAATAAAAAAATTATGATTTAGGAAGTTTTAACAATAATGAAATTTTAACAGGAGGGCAACCAAAGAAGTAATTCTGAGTTCGGGTGCTCTTAATACACCCCAAATTCTCATGTTGTCTGGGATAGGCCCAAGGGAACATCTAGAATCATTTCAAGTAAATACCTGCAATGTGCTAAACCATGCAAGAGCATCTTATTACATGACAGACAATGAATGAGGATTTAAATGTCATTTAGATTCCAGTCCGAGTGGATCTTCCTGTAGGTAAAAATTTACAAGACCACGTTTCGTCATTAGTTGGTCCATTTATCGTTGACCAGCCAATCAGCATGAGAATGGAAAGAGATGTGAATGCCAAAGCGATAAATGATTTCACAAGTATGGGGAAGGGCCCCATGACCTCAACTGGTATCCAGGCCTCTGCTTTTCTGACGTCACAAGTAGCCAGAGAAAGGGGACAAGGAGACTGGCCTGATATTCAGTGGCTTCTCCTTGGAACGGGTAAATACAAAAAGAATTATTATGGACCTCGTGTGTGACTGACTAATAATCCGTGAACATTTCATTATGAATACGGCAGGTGTATATCCCAGACAAGAAGTGGACGTGTCTCGGTCTTTCAATATCCGACCTGGGATCATGAAGAAGTTTTATGCAGCTGCCAAAGGAAAAGACTCTTGTAATAAGTAGTACTATAGCAAAATTTTAATTTTAAATTGTATATGTGAATTCTTTTAAAATTTTACCCTGTGATTGAAATAGTTCAAATCATGAATATGCTGAGCAGACCCTTCTCCCATGGAGGTAATCAATTCCAAGCGAATTGTTTCAAAAATTCATTTTGGATATGAGTATAACTGACACAGTGAATATTAACTGATTATCATTTTATCTTTTTGTAGAAGTGAGACTACAGAGGTAATGCTTTACACAGTGAAATATCTAACCTGGACAAATGTATATAAAATGAGCTAATGTATTTCTATTTTAATATTCAAAGTCGAGATCCTCTTAAACCTCCCCTGTTCGATCCAAACTATTTCGACCATGAGGCGGATATGAGGGTTAGTTGAGAATTTTTACGGAGTTACTTTGGTCACACAACTTTTTTCAGGGAAAAATTTATTATGATTTTTCTTGGTACTCAGGTTATCGTTGAAGGGGCCAAGAGGGCTGTAGAATTAGTAGAAAATTCAACAACCTTTTCGTCTCTGGGAGGAAGACTGATGGATGTTCCATTCCCTACATGTATGAGACAGTTAAATTTTGTTTAACTAATTAATTCACCTTTTATGTTTCATTTAACTGACTTTTGTGCACAGGCGAACATGTACAATTCCGGAGTGACGCGTACTGGGATTGTTTCCACCGTTCATATTCCCTAACTGGTATAGAGTCAATGAGTTTTTTAAATATAATTTTAATCAGTGTCTTTTCTTCAGTATAATTACTCTTTATTATGACTAGTTTATCACCAATGCTGTACTGCGGCCATGGGGAGACCAGACAGCAAGAAAGCTGTTGTGGACTCTGAACTGAGGGTACTTGGGACACAAAACTTGAGAGTTATTGATGCATCAATCATGCCCGTTGTTTCAACGGGAAACACAAACGCTCCCACAATTTTAATAGGTGAAATGGGTGCGAGGTTTGTCAAGCAACATTGGGACTCTATTAATGCAATTAATTGAGCTCAAGTCAAATGAGATATGTAAACTCGCTAAATTTTTAATCAAACAAGAATTGATGTTTTCAAATTCTCAAAAACGCACCTAAGAAGGTTGTTTGGGGTCTAAGCAGATGTGATTGTGGAGTCTGACAAGTTGAGATCACTTCCAGGGATGACCAACTTGTGAATTTCCCAAATTCAAAAGTTGGTCACTCCTGTCCGTCCAAGTGACCACAGGTTAGACTCCACAATAATGTCTACTTAGACCTCCAAGAATCTTCTTAGATGCGTTTTTGATAATTTCAAGACACCAATGTTTTGTTATGTAAAAATTTTGCGATCTTACAGAGTAATATATTTTTTATATAAGTATGTACGTTGAATTTGTTGTAAATGTATTTTACATAAGCTCATTTAGGCTAAATTGAATAATATTTTATGTACACATGTAATGCCGTACGCTTTTTGTTTTTGTGCCTTGACTCTTGATGTCCTAGAATTTGTAGTAAGATTTATTATTATTTCTTACGATACTACCCACACACAAAATAGTATTGTAATTTCACATTGTTAAGTTTGCTGGAGAACCAACTTCAGACGTCATTAAATAATATATATGATTCTTGAAAAAGATATGACATAATAGAGAGATGAGCACTCATTTAACACCTTTATTTCACAACTACATCTAATAGAGCATTAAAAGAAGAGAGAGATTAGTAATGTTATTCAAAGGCTTAGGAACGGTTCTGCAAAGCGTCAATACAAAAAAAATTGTATGATTCATCAGTGGCAGAGCGAACTTTTTGAACACTCTCAAGGTTTCTCACAAACATCTCTCAGCTGCGCTGTTTTATCATCTCCTCCTAAAATAATTAGTCAACTGAGTAAATCCAGGTTGAAAAAGTAATTGGGAGAGTGGAAGTGACAGTGTAATTAATTATGTGACTGAAACCCGAGTGCAACTAAAATCACAAGGTCAGTTTCATCTTTCATAAAATTACCAAATTTCTTTAATTCGAATTTGTGTCACTCTATCTGTGACCTGCTTCCACTTTATTCCCAAATTATTACCATAGTTATTGACAATTTATAATTTAGTCTAACTAGACTCAACAAACTTTTGAGTCTATAGTTCTTGAAATAGAATGTGTGTTTGTCTGTGATTTATTGACCTTCTTTGTAATTTTTTATTCTATTGATTGTGTTGTGATGATTCACCCAAAATTCTTTGTGATAAATAGATGAACAGAGACAAAAATAAAGGTGGTGGCCCAAAGGCTCTCGAAGAATGGGTAAAATTATACAATTATTTACTTTTTGATTAGCAATTTGATTGTTGAGGTATTATTAAATTTGAAATATTATTCATTTTGAATCAATTAGGCCAGACTAGCGACGGTGAGTATGCCAATTCAACATATTTCATGTTATTTGTAATGAGTCAATAATATCAAAACTATTAACTTGTGCCTTTTTCTACAGGATGGCTATCGAGGTGTGTCCATCAAAAATATGACGACTTCATGGAGGTTAAACAAACTACTTTTAACCTTGTTGTTTGATGCTTTGACATCCGCAATATAAGTTCTATTTTTTATCAAACTGACCAATTTTTAAAATTTCTCTGTTGTATAGGAATGGAATGGCCTTCTGTGCACTAATTCATCGCTTCCATCCAGAGCTCATGTAAACGTACATTAAACATTTGTTACAAATGATTTATTTGTATACTGTAATCGTCAACAATGAAATTTTTTGTTTTGTCCTTTTATTTATCTGCTCTTTGTACTTTATTACAGAGACTACGACAAATTAGACGAGTCTGATATTTTGGGGAATTGCTCTTTGGCATTTGAAGTTGCTGAGAGTAAATTGGGAATTCCTGCTCTTCTTGATCCACAGGATATGTATGATATTGAGATCCCAGATCGCCTCTCTGTCCTTACTTATGTTGCACAGTTCTATAACACCTTGAAAGTGCGTATTTACTTCTTATTGTATATTTATTTTTACTTCTTAGTGTATATATATAAATACGTACATACGGTATGTATCAAAAATAGCAATGTTTGAAAAACCTAATCAAATCATTTGTGATAACAATTGTTCGCGTATGTTCACAGCATCCTCTGTGAGAGTCATACCATCCTTGACCATCTTTTCAAAAATATAAAGTATAGATTGAGGAGAAAATAGATCAATGCGAGGAAAACACTTTCTCATACAATTAACCTCTTTACAAGAAAAACGAACAATGAATTTAACAAGTTCAGCGATATTAGGATATGATTTTTTGACAGTCTTATCTTGTGACGATGAGTCGACACCGACTTCTCGTTCAATCTTCTTCCTCTCCTTTCGTTCTCGTCTCTTTATTTGTCGAGGGGACAGTTCACCAGAC
>WJFB01001002.1:28370-40029 GCA_009870185.1 Pygmarrhopalites habei | reverse complement strand
AAGTGTATGTAGAATGAGATTGGTCTTTATTTTTCCCATGTAATATCTAATCATGGTCTAAGTTGAGGTTCCCTGGGGGACTGAGGGAAAGGTCTTGAAGGAAGAAAGTCCAGTATTTTCCCCTCATAATATAATACACTTGTATTAACTCCTCTTTTGTTTTTATTTGAAAACGTTGTTAAGTGGTCTCCATGTTGTTGTGTCCTCTTGCTCCTTATGTATTGTTATTGTTA
Source organism: Pygmarrhopalites habei (assembly GCA_009870185.1). Classification (NCBI taxonomy): domain Eukaryota; kingdom Metazoa; phylum Arthropoda; class Collembola; order Symphypleona; family Arrhopalitidae; genus Pygmarrhopalites; species Pygmarrhopalites habei. The sequence goes on along the minus strand of WJFB01001002.1, from coordinate 39,796 downwards.
TATTCTTGATCAAACTTTTTCTATCGACCGCAATTCCCTTCTCATGCCCTGCGAACCTCAGTAGAGGACAATTTATGGATGGAAAATACTGGAGAATGGATTCCAGTCACCTTTTCTAACCAGGGAAAGGTTTGTTTCTGTTCTCATAATTTTTTGGTTTCGGTTGAGAAAGTTGAGACACTCTGTTCTCAAGTTTTACCGAAAGAATGACTATAGTACACCTGGAGGGAGAATAGAGGTTTAGGTTTTTGCCTTCAGATTTTTTGGGTTAAGAATTCCCGGGAAGGTACATAAATTATGGTTTCGTGCTGTGTGTAGTAACATCACAATGACTACTACATACACAATGTATGTACGTGATGTACAAGGAGGAATAATATGTTATTATAAAGTAGTCAAAAGTTTTTCAAAAAGTTGAGCAGAAATGGTGAGGAAGTTAAAGCTTTTGTGTATAGTCGAAAAAAGTTAATCCTTAATAATTCATGTGGTTAGTGTGTAAGTTGATTAGAGAGAGATTGAAAAAAGCTTTTTCCTACCGTTGGATTTTTATGGGCTCTGCTTCGCTTACTCTGATCTGATTTTCCTTGTGTCTCACTCTCACTTTCTCTCTCTCTCTCTCAGCATCCCCAGATCAGGATTGTTGGGATGGTGGGGAATGCCAAGTTTTTTTTGAGCTCAAAGTTCTGGTGCCGAAGGATTTTGCCATATTGGTATCAACATCAGCAGTACACACACACACCACACAAACATTCCTGGATATTTTGGTGATGGTGTGGACCGCCCATGTTGGGTTTCTTTTGTAGTACTCCCCTATCATTCACCCGTTTTCAGGAGGAGAAGGACTGAGTGTGGAAAAATAGGAAAGTGTTAAAAATTGATGTGGCCATTGTCTACTGAAATACACACACACACAGACAATGCAATCGTCGGGGGTAGATGCAATGTAGTAATTTTTTCTGCCGTCTCTCTTCCTCCTCTATGGATATAGATATGGACCAGAGCCAGGATCCGAGCTTTAGCTTTCTATATATGAAAAATCCATAGTGAGACAGGGGAAGGTTTACAAATGGAGGATACACTACATATTTGTGTGTGTGTAGTTGGAACTTTCACTATTAAAATTTTAACCCCGCCCAACGACTATTTGATACGATTTTGGTTACAATTCTCTTCCTCTCTTCTGGATAAAGGATTACACACGATTTTGAAATAGGACTTTGTGGGGAGATACTAATGAAGCCAACAGTTTAAACAATAAATGAAGTGTGTGTTCACTTTGTTTACTACACACACATACACACACATTTTGTGGAGGGATCACTTGAGCCTAGTGTACCTAGTGTAGAAGCTGGAGGGTAGAAATGGATAATATGGAGACAATAGGAGTAATTCAGGAAGATTTTAATTGCTCCAAAATTCAAATTGACGTTTATACTTTACTGAGTAAATAGTACACCACATGGGTACTTACACGGTTATTCTATCTCTCAAACACAAATATAGGATGGATTTGAGTTTCATTACATTTCCCAACTTAATCCTGATCATAGACTATTGTTCTGTGTGTGCAATATTTATTGACAAACTTGGTCCTTCCATGCACATTCATAATTTTGACCTAGGGGTGTCCAAAACATTCGTAATTAGAAGAAGAATATTAACTGTTCAGTGAAAACTTGATGATGATGTGTGTGTGATAATGATATTTTCATCATTTAGAAGGATCTCCCTTTTTCTCTTTTTTCTTTGGTCCACTTTCTCCCTAGCTTTCTCTCCAATGGAACATTCACACACATTAGAGAAAGTTCCAGTGTGACTTTTAATGGGTGGAAATACACGAGGAAATACGACACAGTATTATCCTCTGGTACATTCAAGATGGTGGCCATCCTAGTTTGCCATCGTAGTTGTAGTAAGCCTTCACTTTCTCATTTTGGAAGGATCTGTAGGCTTTATGTCAGCCCATCTCCCCTCCCTTCTTTCTTTCTGTAAGAATGATCTACTCACTACTCTAATTATAATCAATTACAGTGGAGCAGGAAGGTTGATGACAGCCTAAAGTGGCATTTGTTTTCAGTTTTTGTTCCACACACACAAACTACAAAGATACTAATGACATTCATGCATGCCATTCCATAAACCCAGTATAATGTAAAGTAGATGAGGATTGCAAATGACAGTATATAAACTTGTGAAACGAAATTTTGTCCTTCTATAAACTCAAGCCAATACCATTGTAATGAAAGGGTAGCAGAATTTCTATTCGTAGTTCCTTTTGATCAATTGTACTGTTCAAAATATGTGACACATGGAAGTGTGTTTGTGTGTGTGGGACGTCATTCGGATTTAAATTTAGTATTTAAAGCAATTTAAATTGTGAAGTAGGGCATTGAGCTGAGTGTAGTCACGTGAATAAAGTGTTCATTTTCTTGTATTTACTCTGAGAACAAGGAGCAGTCCTCCTCTCATCTTATTTCCTCTTCTCTGTCAGTCCTGATTGCCAGACTAGTTGAAAAATGAAAGGTTTGGAAGAGAGTATTGGCTTTTGAGATTTGAAGATGAACACACACACTCTCACACTCTATTCAATATTGTAGTGCTAAGATGCTCACTGAAGGATCAAAGAGGAATTTACTGGGACTAAAACGAAACGAAGGTAGACTTAGGAGGAGAAGAGGTTCTGGTGTTGTCCAACCTCTTGACTTTAGTTTCTAGGGTCATTATTCTATGTAAACAGGATGGGGTGGAGAAAAGGGAAAAGAGTCGATAGTGAGAAAAAGAGAAAGTCTAGTGTGTGTGTGTGTGTGTGTCAAGAGGACTGAATATGGACAATGCAGAGACACAGGCTGTGGTGTCTTCCATGTCTCTGTGCCTAGAATATAATGAGGCTGTGAGGTTTGGAGGTCTAGGGACAGAAGAGGAGGATGTGAACATGGACGCATCACAGGGTTAGCTTTGGGTCCTCATGTCCTTTTGGGTTCTCAGACGACTTGATAATGTAAATTAATTTGATTGTTCTTCAGTCACTGTCTCTGAAAATGAAAACAAATGGCTAGTGCACAAAGAACGACTCTTTCTGTGTTTTAATGAGCTAAGACCTGGTTGGGGGTATTCTCTCTCTCCCTCCCTCAAGGTCTATGGTTCAAGTTGTGTACGAGGAGATCTCGGAGAGAGAGAATTCTCAAGAAACCCTTTCGGATTTCAGATGTACACACTCACAACGGAGCAGAGAGAGGGGGAAAGTGTTCACAGAGCGAGAAATTTTACTTTCATTCTCCATTTTCCAGGACATGGTCCAGGACTCGCCTTGTGACTTTTTTTTATTACTCCCAGAGTTTTATTTGACTGGTTTTGTACGGTGGCGGTTGTGTATTCTTCCTCTGCCTTTCAAGATGGAAGCAGAATTTATAATTATATGTGATAGGATTTGTGGGGAAAATTGGATATGCTCATGATTGGATTAGATTTGATGTGTGTGTTTGTGTAGGACATGGATTTCCTGTGGATGTTGATGAGTTTGTCAAAATCTGGCTTCTTCTCTCCCTCCCTCATAAATGTCAGGGGGATGGATCATCACTAGTCCAGAAAATTTCAGGTGGAATGGGTATTTTGGTGCAGTGCCCTCAGAGTACAGAGAGTATCAGTATCATAAAAGACAGGGTGAGGGGAGTCAAGGAATGGAAGAGAGGGTAGACAGAGAGAGAGAGAGATGAGAGTAGGAGAGGAACTAGTGCAAAATGCTATAATGGAAATTCTTGAGACGCATAGAGAGACAAATAACAAATATTTGAGCTGGGTTTACTTTTAGGGTTATTGCTATGCGTTGTTTTCCGTATGGTCCTCTTGGCGGTGCTTTCTCTTTGACGGTATTTTGTATTTTGTTTGCGTCATCCTGTGTGCATGTGCCTGTGTGTGTGTTGTGTGTGTGTGGAGAAACAATGGGACTATAGAATGAGTTACATAGAGAGTTGTGTGTGAAATATAATGGGAGTGGCGGGGGTGCCAGAGCAGAGTAAATACTAACTTATTCTACAACATTCGGATTCACCCGCTGTACATCCACACACACACACACACTCCAGTGTACTTTTACGTTCACTTTTACCTTGACTTTACTCGAATATAAATCACATATTTCTTCCGCCGTGTCTATGCTTCCTGGCTCTGTTTGTGTGTGTGTGCTTCTGTGTTGTACATACACGTTGTGTTGTCTGAAGTACAGTACAGTACAGGCAGAGAGAGAGAGGAGCAGCGGGAGTTTTTCCGTCTTTTTTTGGAACGTCTGTTCGTTCCAGGAACTTTTCTTAGGATATGGCCGTCTCCATCGCACCCTCTCTATAATGTAAAAATATAAAAGGAGAGAAGAGGAAGAGAGGGAAAGAAACTGAGGAGTTATGTAGACCATTTGTGGCGGGGGAAAAATAGGGGAATCTTTTTCTCAAGAAAAGACAGATAGAGTCACAAGTTTGTGTGTGTGAGAGAGAGAAAGAGAAAGTCTTAACATTTTTCAACTATTTCTTTCTACGGCTGTCAGTTACTCTTTGAAATGAACTTTGCATATAGTTTTTTTTACACTTTCTAATTTTGAGCCAGGCCAGTCTTGTCAGACCTTTAAAAAAAAGTTTCTCCTGTCTTTTTATATGTGATATGACATAATGATGACGTGTGTGGATTGAGATTCTTTTTTAGAATTGTGTGTTTGTGGGCTTGGATGAGCTGTGAGTTGGTTTGGTGGAGGTGAATGAGGTTGGAGTTAGTCGTCCTGAAATGACACTGGGTTTTGGTACTACTATAATTGAAGTGATGGTGGAGTCACCCAAAAACGACAATGCAATCATGTATTTTCAGTTCATTGAGTAGCTATAAAGGTGTGGTGATGCGTTAGGGATGAAGTAGCATCATTTGGAGGATGCAAAAGGAGAGAGAGAGAAGGGTAATATAATGTAATATGGCTGGAGTTGGAGATGAAAGTCGATGAGGACCTCAGAGAGGAAATAGTATAGCATATAGTATGGAGTATAGGAATGGCCTTTATTATATCATACAGTAGGTTGACGCTAGACTACTTCAAAAGGAGATATAAGGCTTGTAGAATTGGAAAAAGATTGAGCGAATGAATTAAGAAGAAAAGGAAAGAGTTTATCTAGGATTATTAGAGAGAGAGAGAGTTTCTCCTTGGTTTTCCTTCCTTCTCTCTCTATTCTCCAGTTGAATGGAACAAAAAAAGTTATTGTGTATATCTAGAAGGGTATGGACCATATTGTATCTAGAGAGTGAAAGTAGAACTGAGTCTAGTCTACAGTTATTATTATCCGACTCTCACTGCACAGTGCACACTGGAGTGGTTTGGAGGACGGAGAAAATTAATTGATGACAAAACATCCACATCTACGAGACTGGGTCGAAGGGATAGGTAGAATAGAGAGAGGTGTGTGGGGTGTACAATTTGTATAAAAAGAAAATTGTACAGGGAAAGAAAAGTATATGACAATTGTGTTGTAGTGAGAACTGCCAACTCTTGAAAGATGAATTTGTGTGTCATTGTAGCCGGAGACTTGGCTTTTATATATATATAATAAAAAATAATTTTCTTCCTAGTCTCTTCTCTTTCGAGTCACTGAATTGTCAAGATGGATAGATTAGTGGATTACATGTTCACATCCACATGGAAAACGATGGGTAAATAGATTGAGAGATTGGAGTTGAAGAAATCTTGTACGGCAAAGAGAGAGAGAGAGAAGAGAATTTGGGATAAGATGAAATATTCCCTTGACAAGAGTTTCTCCCTTCAATTTCTTTTGACTGGGGAGACTCTAAATTTTGTGACGAGTCTTAGTCTTTCTCTTCTCCTCCCCCTCTTTTATTCTATGTATGAAAAATGAGGTGGACTGCATAGATGGTGGCTACACAGTGTGTGTGTGTGTCCGTAGTTTTTTCCTGTCTCTCCTCTCCCTCGCCCAGACTTTTGTTTTAGTAGGAGTTGAGAGGGAGGGAAGGAGAAAGGGAGAAAGAGAGAGTAACTTTTCCCAAGGACAAAAAAGTCGGGGAGGAAGCGGGCGTTTCTTCTGGTTGACATGGACGTATACGTTCCCGCACAGCCCAACGCTACGTGCCTACATACCTACATGTACCTACATCAGATATCGGGGGGGTACTCTGAACTTGGTACAAAGTATCTCAAAAGCAAAAGCGTATTTTTCCTTTTTCTTTCCTTTTGTTCATTCTCGCCCCCTTTTCTCTCTCTCTCCTTTCTAGCTTAGACTCTTTCCTTGAACTCATAACTCCTTATATTTGGAGACTAAGGTCATTCTTTATATATATTAATTTGTAGAGAGGGAGGGTCTGGGTAGACCGTCATCTCACACATTTATGTATGTAGTGTATGTAGCTCAGAGTTGGGAGAGACATTTATAATCACATTATTATCTCATCTCAGAATACATTGTATCATATTAAGTAGTACAGTATATTGTACGGAGAGGAGAGGGTAAGATGATTGTGAGGGTGGATTGTCGTGAGAGAGAAAGTGCGGCTGGAGTTGAAATATTTTTGTACAGTATTTTGGACATATTTCGGAAATGGGGGAACATTAGGAGGGTTCACAGCAGACTAGGAGTAGTGTGTGTTGAGTGTTCACGCTAATTCTCTTTCTCTCCGAAATTCGGAACAGGAAGGAGGACTGACGTAACGTAACGTAAGGCACGGAGAGGAGACAGAGAGAGAAAGTCTATGGGGTACGTGGTCCGCAAGTCAAGTTTTAGGGGGGAGATAGCCGGTTCAGTGGACTATTCTCGTGACCACATTGTGGTTGGGTTAGAGTGAGGGAGAGAGTTAAAATGTGGTGATTCTTCCTTGTCAATGTCGTGTCCGTTCTCCTCCTCTCTCTTCTTCCTCCTGTCATCGAACAATGTTCATTGTAAATGTCGGAATGGGGAAGGGAGTCAGGGAAGGGGGGAATGAAAAGATTTTTTTTTCTGTACTCACTTTTATCATCTGAATAATTTTTTTGGATTTTTTTTTCTGTACTCACTTTTATCATTTGAATAATTTTTTTGGATTTTTGTTTCAACGAGATATTCATGTGTGCTATGAAAATATGTAAACTGAAAATGGGTTCTTGGAAGCCATGTTCATTTATAAAAGGGATGGATTCGAATTGAGTCGTGAAATGTGACTTGTGTGGAGAAAATACTTAATCCTGAGTTTTGGATACCATCCCAGGGTTCCTCCTCCTCTTCTTGATGCTGGGAGCATCAAAGAAGATTTCTTTCTCTCTATCTCTGTCTGTCTTTGTGTATTTGGAATCCGGAGGAAAGTGTACACGAATGTAAAGAGTGAGTTAGAGGTATTCTGTTTGGGCAATAGATACACAGATGTACTACTACAACATGTACTTGTAGTATCTAGAGTGAAAGAGAGACTCAGTCACTCCCTCTAAGATAGATAAGGGAGACATGGAGGAGAGAACGTTTATATTCATTACCTCAATGGGATCGGATCGGTATTGGGAAATAAATCTTGACGCCTGTCACAATCGAAATACGGGAGACTCCATATTCTGCATCGATATCCTCCATCGTATCATCTTTTACACAGACACTAGTCAAAATAGTTCAGTGGAAGGGAAGGACACTGCATGAGATTGGGACTTTTAGATTGAGTCTTGGGAGGGACAAGATTACAGTGTGTTATGCATTTGCTATCAAGGAGAGAGAGAGTGAAAGTCTAAAAGGAAATAGAATGTTTTGAAGGACAAAAAAGAATTTTTGACTAAATTACCTGACAGACGAACAACGTGATAATTTTTGAAAACACAAAAATCTCGTTACTTTGTGTCTGTACTAAAGATTTCTTTTTTTGATGGTTTTTTTGTAGAAGCTTCAGGTAGTAAGATGTCCGTCAGACTCCCTATCGCTCACAAATTGTGCAGTGGTGAGTCCCATGGACTTTGCAGGTTCCGGAGACCGTCACCGTCAACACATCCGTTTGAACTGTAAGAGATTTTTCTTTTTCGATTTTGTGTAAATGTACAAAATAAATTTAAAAGGCAAAGGTGTCCAGCTAAACTGTAATGTATGGTTTTCAAAAAATTTGTTTTCTCTTGTGTGTGTGTGACAGCTGCTGGAATACAAGATCGATGGTTCGTCTTCACAGTGAAGCAGAGTACGGAGGTTAAGCCTGGTACCATCGGCCTGAGTTTGACCCAAAGGAAATTTGCAACAGCTTCGATTGGTCAAGAGATGGACGTGTACCCATTTGAATTTGACCGAGCCACCCAGTGTTTGTCCCAAATTGTGTTGGAGGTGGATTTTCTCCAGAAGAAGCAGTCAACTAATGAGCCCTACGACACAGATCAGATGGCTATGGAGTTTGTTTCTCAATTTGCTGGGCAGGCTTTCCACAGCGGCATGCCCCTCGCATTTAACTTCCATGACAAGAAATTCCTATCCTTGACTGCCAAGGATTTGGAAGTTGCAGACATGAACCCACTCAAAGTAGGGGGTGAAGTGAGAATTTCCAAAGCAGACCTTGGAATGCTTCTCCCTGACACCAAGATCACTTTTGAAAAGTCCGAAGGGTCTGGAGTCAATTTGACAGGGAAATCAAAGGGGAAAGTAACCCGCCAGTCGATCATCAACCCAACCTGGGACTTCCAAAAGGTGAGTTCCGTTATTTGAGTCGTTTCAGAGACAATGTATAGCTTGAAGCAATGGCTTCGATCCCACTTCAGTACATATTCTTCATTAAAGCTCACACGTATTGAACGTGTGTGAAGAATATGCAGCACAAAAATAATTTGCAAATTTAACAATCTGAAAATACAATTTCAATTAAAATACAATTACACGTAAATCGACGTGAACGGTTTCGAAGTCTAGCATTTAAAATAAACAAAAATACAAATGTCAGACTTCCACGCCGTGCACATCCATTTTCCCTGAAAAATATGTATTTAAATAGTAATAGCCACAAAGACTGATCAACTGGCGTCCAAGTCAAACATTTCTCTGAATTTCTGAATTTAATTTTTTCCCATTCAAACTTGATTCAATTTCTTATGACACTGAACTTTATTTATGCCTTACTTTATTACACAATCATTAGATTGGTATGCGTGCGTACATTGTCGCTGTAAATTATCATATTTCCCTTTCATCTGCATTTTGCTTGACCCTAATGACTCGTAATTGCATGCTTGCTTTTTTGCCCCAAAAATGATGCTGCAGTTGGGTATAGGCGGCCTGGATAAAGAATTTAACGCTATTTTTCGACGAGCCTTCGCATCTCGTGTATTCCCACCCGAACTTGTGGAGCAATTGGGTTGTAAGCACGTCAAAGGGATCCTCCTGTACGGACCACCAGGGACAGGGAAGACTTTGATGGCTAGGCAAATTGGAAAGATGCTCAATGCGAGGGAACCCAAAATTGTCAACGGACCGGAGATTCTTGATAAATGTAATTTCACTCTCTCAATAAACGACTTGTAAATCGTTTCATTTTGTCCTCTCCTCCCAACAAATTACCCTATAAATTTTTTCTTCTTTCATTTTCAGATGTTGGACAGTCTGAAGCCAATATTCGTTTACTCTTCCAGGAAGCAGAAGAAGAGGAGAAGAAGGTGAGTAAAGGATTCTTTCAATTTCGTCTCAATTGTATAGTGTATCATATTCGCTCGCGCGTGTGTAGGTCTACAGTGTAGTATTATTTTTTGAGCAAACATGTATCATGTTTGTATTTTTCAAATTTTGTTACTCTTGTCTTCCACTGTGCACCTTACCTATACATGAGGATTCTCGAGTTCTAGGAACGGTACCAACTTTTTATTTTCCTACCCTAACTAGTGTGTGTGCAATTTTGTTTTTTTTACAAAGTCTACATAAACTATTATGGAGTAGTTAACTCTACATGGTTATTTCTTCGACTTAAATTGCTTTCCTCCGCATGAAATTTATCCTCTTTTCCCCCTCTCTTATGTAGCTTTTATTATAAAAAGTCCAACTTGACAAAAAAAGCTGCAATCGGATTTCGCCTTTCTCCATTTTTTATGCCTAGATATCCCGTTTCATGCTATCATTCTAATACCCTCGAAATTCGTATAGCCTTTCTCGCATCTCCTACTTAATTATTATTATTGCCTTGGCGCCTCATCCTTTTAGCCATGTAAGAAAAAGTAGAGAAGTTGCAGTCCACTTTCCACGCTAAAATATTGTTTGTTCCAACAGGAATAGAAACTGGCTATACAGTGCATAGCCATTTGGCTTTTCCCCCTTGATTTTCTGAAAGGAAAATGCTTGGTCTTAAATAATTCTCTAATAGTTTTCTCCGTCTCTCCTCCTCCTCCTTATGTAATTTTAAAAGCCAATGGATGTGACAGGTTTAGTCTGTGGTAGAATATAAAAATCAGTAAAAAAAAATCTCTCGAGTCATCCCAGCTAAATAATATGCCAAGATGAATAGATGTGTGTGTGTGTTGAGGGACAATAAATTTATGCACTAGCCAAGCACATCTTACAACTATCACAAGAAATTAGGGAGCTTCTCCTTTCTCGTGGTTTTCTCCCTCTTTTTTCCGCGGTGTGTCATCCTCGTGTAAAATGTAATAATGTTGAATATTCAGAGGATTTAACTGGAAGACTCTTTGGGAGAAGGAAAGGATGAATTCAATCTTAAAACTTGTTATAGAGGGGAAAAAGTGTCGGCCCAGTTCCATTGAGGGACCGCAGGGCTTTGATCACTCGGCTACACTTAATTTCCTTTTCCATTAAGAACACGGAGTGGTTTTGCGCTTGGCTGCATTGAGCATAGTTGATGTGTGTGCTTGTGTTGAGGCGACTTTATATTATTGTGCATAGGACACAGTGTGTGGGGGGGGGGGGGGGTGGGGGGGGGGGGGAAGGAGAGGTGGCTTTAGGATTATTTAATATTTGGTCAGTCTAGACTCATACACAGACACCAAGAAGAGAGAGAGAGAACAAAGAAAGGTCGACCTAGTCCTTGTCCTTCTCCCTCCAGCTTTGTATGTTAGAAGTGTCAATTGTGGCCAGTCAACTAGAGCAATATTGGGAAAAAAAGATTCTCCTCCTTGTGGAAAGGAAGGGAATGGCCAAGGGATGAGATATTTTACTTGGTTTCTCACCATTTCCTATATTCCTTCTATAGAGAAAGTAGAGAAGTGAAATCTATTTTCACTCTTTTTTCTCCCCTCTGGTTTGCTTCTGTCTGGTGACCATTCTCCTCTTATCATTCGTACGATCCATCGACTCCATTTTGCTAGGAGGAGATAAAGTGAAAGTAGAATTCGGTTAACATGAGGGGATACCAAGTTTTATCCAGGGAGGAAGGAAGTGGGGAAAGCATGATGGTGTATGCCAAAGACTAGGTATATAATAAGACGAGAACAAATGTGGGGAAAGCACGTGCATCGG
>WJFB01001002.1:0-28289 GCA_009870185.1 Pygmarrhopalites habei | reverse complement strand
CCCCCGTCGCGAGATATAGTCACTGACCAATCAGAGCAGCTCAGTCCACAATATGTAAGTATATGGACATGTGGACTAAACTGCTCTGATTGGCCGGGATATAGAGGGGGGAGCAGTCACGTGACAGGCACGGGAAAGCTTATATGTTTGTTCCCGTCTTGTTATATACCTAGTCTTTGGTGTATGCGTGTGTGTGGAGAAAGCTCTATGGAGGGTAGAAATAAAAATCAGCTTATTTTTTCTCCACGAAACGTATGGAAGGGAAAAACTAAGTAGGAGTGAAGAGGATTGAGATTTCCGTGGTCGTTTCTACACGTACACTCTCACAGTTGTTGATGGAACAAGTGCAAAGTTTATTCTAATGTTCACATTGAATGTGTATGGATTTTAGTGGGCAGGGGAAGGAGTACTCAGACTGGGACAACTTTGCTTTTACTTTTTTACATAATATGAATCCCCCACTCTCCGTTTTATGCAAAATAAAGGCAATGCCAATCTGAGTCGGATGTGATGTGTTCATGTGTAATAAAACCCGGGTTGAGCCTACACATACTTATATAGGGCATATATCCGATCCTTGTATATGGTATACCATTCAGGCTGGAGGACTAGACCAAGGGTAACTTTTTGTCCTGTCGAGTGGAGTCGGAGAGTTAATTCTGTGATAAGGAATTCCCACAAAGAATATTATAGGAGACAGGAGAAGGACTCTTCAATCGTCCAAGTATTCCACTGCTACTTGTTGTTGTCTCTTGTTCAATTTTTTCTCATTATATTTTTATACGAAAAATCCCCTCTATCATGATTGGTTGGGGAATACATGAAAAGAGTCTTTACTGGTAGCTGTTTAAGTGGAACTATTTTATTACATATTTGGTTTGACGTATTATGAGTTGTGAAAAACTTTTGCGTGTGTATGTATGGTTCTATTTATACGTACAGACAATATTTTGTGAGAATAGATTGGAGCGGTTTTGGTTGAATGGTGGGCATAAAAAACCCAGTCAAATTGGATAGCCAATGACTAGAGTGTGTAAACTTGTGTGATTTGATTGAGAGTGTATGCATGTCAGGGGAAAGGCTTTTTCAATTTCATTTTTCTCTCTCCCTTTCTCTTTACTTGGATTTTTTGGAGTGGACTGCCAAGAGGAGAGTTGAACATTAGACATTTGTTAAAAAATAAATAGAATTATTGATTATAGGAACTCATGAAACAACAGAGCTAACATTAGGGAATGAAGCAAAGATAAATACTTTGTATTATGGAATGTGGTTATAAAATTTTAAAAATAAATCCGTTGCGGTAGGTAATGTAATTGAAGGTAGGTAGAAAGGGGGGAAAAAGTTTTCTGTACTTATTGCGTGCCGTCAACAGTTGACCAGTAACTAACCAAAGGAGAAAAATTGTTCAAAAAAAGGGTTGAAGGGTGAAAGAAGGTGAAAGGAGGAGGGAGGAGAGTTTGGGAAAGTACAATACAATATAAGAGAAAAAAACATATGTACAATCTATGTAGATATACACTTCGTTCATGATTCAATATAAACTTTCTCAATCCTGCTTTCTTTTGGGCTTTCTTCCTCTCCTTTTTTACACAATACTTTGTTCTAGTTATTTTACCCGTGTATGTACAGTATGCGGGTTTGAGGTTTTGTACTACTTTCCACACCACCACAAACCCCCTAATACTTGTAATCGGTATCTCGGGAGAAGGAAAGAGAATTTGAAGTTAGAACGAAATACCAACACATTGTGTAATTGGATTGGCCATCGGCTAACTTTGATAGGAATTTTCTAATTCGAAGTAGGATTACTGGACAACTGATCGGAGGGACGGGTATCAGGATTAAGGATTATCAGACACTCTTTGAACCTAGAATTTATAAATTGGTAGATCCTCCTCTCATCAAGATGGTGATCTCAAGAACAATGTCTCTACCTAATGGGATATTATGATGGATCAATAGAGAGCTTAGTACAAATTTAAATTTAATTACTGTTAAGTGGCGTTCCTTTCGTAAATCTTGTATTTTCTTTTTTATACATACCCCAGTGAAATAATTAATGTTGTTGGTATTGACATTGATCCATTGGATCCTCTCTCTCTCTCTCTTCGTCTACCAGGAAAGAAGCATGCAACTTTGCACAAAAAAACTGCATTTGGAAAAAGTAGAGGAGGGGAGGAAGGATGAGAGAAGATTGGACAGAGATGGGAAAGGAAAACATGACAGACAATTTCTCGCCGATTAGCCGACTCGAACAGAAAGCATTCTGTTGGAAAGTTTTAGTTGATTGTAATTGATGACAGAGAGAAGAGAGAGACAGTGTGTGTGCGTGTGTTGGATAGGGATAGATTTCTAGAGAGACTAGAGAGAGAGAGTGGGAGAGATGCATTGACAAGCAGAGGCACAGATTGATTTTGGTTGTTGGGTTGAATGGGTTTGGATCTCCATGTGGATGTGGATTTTTTTGATTGCATGTGTGAATCACTCAATTCACACACACACGTTCTCTCTCTGTCTGTCTGATGATAGAGTACATGTTGTGGGGATGGAGGAGGGAGTGAGACACGAGAGAACAAGCAGCATGGCTTGTCTGTCTTTCTTTCCCTTGGTTTCCTTCAACGGAACATGGCCATGGACCAAGTTTTTCCTCTTCCATCCTGTGTTCTTGGGAGAAGAGAAGAGACGAGTAGAGTGGAGTGGAGGTTGAAAATTTAGGAGGTTCTTATACTATACCAGAATAAATTTCATGCCCTGTTGGATGTGCAGCTGGTATGGTAGAGAGATTCTTCTCCTAGGATGAGAGAGTTTGAGCTGGAGGCTCTGGATTTTGATCCGGATTTTATGGGTTTCTTCCACTGAATTCTTCCTCTTTGTGTCTTAGGTGATGTGATGTGATGTGTGTGAGAGAGAGAGAGAGAGAAAGTAGGGAGATTGAGACTGAGGGAGGGTGAGAGAGTTTTTCACCTAATCCTTGAATCGTATTTTCTAGACTTGAAAATACTGAAAACTTCAACGTCAAAAATTTTACTCGGCCCGTGTTGGGAAGAGAGAAATAAAATATTATGGCCAAATGAAAACAATAGCAGGTATAGAATGTGAATATATACCTACAATGTAGGCTAGACAGGATAGAAAGGATTCTGTGTCTGTTCAATTTAAAACTACTACTCTGAAGAGGTGTATTGAGAGTTTGGAGTGAAAGGGAATTTCATATTTCAAAAGTTAGGATTCGAGAGACTTCAATTTGAATACTGTGTTTTGTAACATGCCAGACTCTGTATATTGATTAAAATTAATTGACCTCTGTGTGTTCTCTCTCTCTCTCTCTCTCTTTCTCAGACCAATATTTGAGAGTCTCAAAAGTTTACAGTTTTGGGGGAGGTTGACAAAGAAAACGGTTTTGTGTGTAAAATATTTTGTATGCTTGTTAAAAGTGACTGAGTGAAAGGATTTGAAAGGAAATTGAATGTTTTACATGGGCGCTTCAAATCAGTGCCTTTCCTTTTTCCTTTTCTCCAGTCTGGAGTACACAGTAGTACATACAATAAATTGAATAGTTGGGAGGAGAATGGGCACTATTTTCCATGGGTTCATTCGACCGTTTAAAAGTTTTAACCTCAATGTGTGTGTGTGTGTGGTGTACGTCGATAATTGATATTAAGAGGTACACTGTTTTGTTTTTGTTAAAATGTCATGGTTCATGGTCGTGTAGAGCGGGTGAAAACTAAGTTGATCTAATTGTACGTTTGACGTCGTCCTCCTCCTCCCTCATATATACACACACACACACTCTCCTGTATTCCGTGTTACTCCTCCAATATTTAATGGAGCTAGACTAAAGGTAGTATGTAATTTTAATTACTCCTGAGGCTTTCTCCTCCTCTTTTCTCTTCTAGTGTCTGAAAAGTTGGAGCATCTTATAATGGGGAGTACCCCTTTTTTAGTGTGGCTGTTCATAGGTATTATAAAAGGTGTTCATTCTTTTTGTCCCGACTACTCTCATAATTTCCTCTTTCCACCAATCTTACCACTCTCATTTCTTAACATTTTCCTTCTTCCCTTTGGGTCGTATTCCTTCCTTTTTTGAGCGCCATTCTTTTATCAGAGTTTTCATCTTTACAACTCAAAGCGGGAGAGAAAAAGTCCTCTTTTTATATTCCAATCATTTTTTATGAGAGATGGATTTTTTCCCACCATACCCAATGTAATACATTGGGGGTTTGTGTGTAGAATACTTGAGGAGAAAGAAAGTGGAGAAAGTGCTGATAAATTTTTACCATTCAGATAATTTCGTGTTGTGTCACTCTCTCTTTTGGTGTGTGGGATACATCGTAGGATTGATAGATAACATGGGATGATGGAGATGTTGTTTGGTTGATGAAAAAGACGTGTTCAAATTTGATGGATGGATAGTGAGTGCATTAATGGTTGGAATGGGAGTGTGTTGTCTGTCCTGAGATAGAGCCATTAAGTGTTGTTGGTCTAATTTAATTATTGCGAGCTTCCTCTCTCTCTCTCTCTCTCTCTCTCTTGAAGGTTCCTCTTTCTTCTCATTTTGTACGTGAATTCTTGAACAGAGTGTGAAGTGGATGCGTGTATGTATGTTGGAAAAGACAGGGTTTCTCCAAAATTTCTCATCTTTTCTTTTCAAAGCAATGGGGTTCTTGGGATTCTTCTTTTGTTCTCCACGTTCCATTCAACTTCTTTCGAACCCAGTTTTGGAATTAGTGATGGTGGAATCCTTTTAGTTTCTGTTGTACATATAACAGTCATTCACACATGATTTCAGTGCTGGTATTTCTTATATTGTAATAATTATTTCAGAGTATAGTCTACACTCCGATGCATGGTATTATTCCTTCACCTCGTCTACATCGTGTGTGCGAGTGTGTGTGTGAGGGACAAGTGAAAATATATATAATTAAAAAAAATTATAAATATATTTAGCAGTTAACATTCTTGACTGAGGTGAGAATTGTGAGTGTAACCTTTTAATTTTGGGTTGGTCTCTTTCTCTCTTTTCTTACATTGAGCATTGAGGGGGGCGGAGAAAGTGGAATGACAGATGATTTTTCTGCATGTAGCCTTCCTCTTCATCAAATTGTGTACTCCTATCCCCTTCGACTCGGTTCCATTCCCCTTGTGTGTGTTGGAGTGAAGGGAGTCTTGTGAATTGGGAAATAATGATGCAATATATTTTAAAGAGTACACAATCATGACTCAACTTTTAGTCCACTCTGGGGAAAATTGTCATATGGTCATCCTTCCCATTTTTCCACAAGAATTGAGAATTATGAATTCCAGGCAGGAGCAGAGAGTGTATGAAAACGGCGAGGAAAAGAGAATTGGGAATACCTTCTATAGGAGGCACACATCCTGTAATATCCGAATTATTGCATAGGTAGAAAGTTATGCTGCCATGGTATGGTATGGTAGAATGGATATATCAGTCGAGTGCAATTTTGATCATTCGCCGAAATTTCAAAGGAGGGGCAGGAAAGAGAGGAGGAGGGTGGGATGATGATATGGCATGGCATGACTTTGCCTGCTGCGACGACCATACCATACCATGCCATGCCATGCCATTCCATATCATACCATCGAAAAAATCGATATCGACAGTCTCTCGAGCTTCTTTCAAAAACTATAGAAATTGGATATGAAGGGAAGTGGGGAAGAGTTGAAAGGGAAGATAAAGACACACACGCCGAGGATGAGGAAGAAAATATGAAATTTATTCACCCTCCTATATTTGCGACAAAGTGCAGGTAGTTTGGGTGAAGCACAAGTGTTGAGAAATCTTATTTCAGCAAAAACCAAATATACAAGCTAGTTTTCCTTCCTTCTTCCAGCTACTCAACACACTAGCATACATTTTTTACTACTACTTTCCTTGGTTGAGCGTAGCAGTATAAGTTGAGCTTGTTTATTGTAGTATGCTTAGCTAACAGGTTTCTCGGTTGTCCTTCCTTGTTGTTGATGGTACACAACACAACACACACACACCAATTTCGGTTGGGAGGTGAGAAATGGAAGGATGAAAATTAGTTTGTCAGTTTATGGAGCTTAGAGCCGACATTTAGTTATTAATATTACTTGTTGGGGGGTTTCCAGGTGTCGTGTGTATTTTATTGCGGAAGACAAGAGTTATGATGATTGACGCGCGGGATTTTACATGGATATTAATAACTCTGATAACTTAATTAATAAAATTTTGCTAATAATTGTTTTAGTTGGGGCCGAATTCTGGGTTGCACATAATAATCTTTGATGAGATCGATGCTATTTGCAAAGCAAGAGGAAGTGTCGGTGGTGGGACAGGAGTTCATGACACGGTTGTCAATCAATTGCTGTCAAAGATTGACGGGGTGGAGCAGCTGAACAATATTTTGGTATGTTTATAAATTTTATAATGTTCTCTTTTGACTGTATAATATTATTAGAGAGTGATGGGGGCATATATTGTACATGGAAAATATAAAATGTTTATCTTTTTTTCTTGTCATGTAATTAGGTCATTGGGATGACGAACAGGAGAGACATGATTGATGAAGCTCTTCTTCGACCGGGTCGTCTTGAGGTAGAGTGACATTAACCGAATTACCCACATAGTATTAATGGAGTCGGGGAATGTAATATGTTGTGTAAGAAGGGAGGGTATAATTTATGATATGTTGAGGCTTGAATTCAAGAAGTGGACATGAGTGCTCAATTCGTCAATATATTTATGTAGAAGGGAATTGATGGATCATACATGAGTAATGAACGATGGGTAATAGTACGGTAATTTATTGATTAAACTCTCTCCCAAGTACATTACCAGGTATAGAAGTGGTATAGTGAATGGTGAGTACACACAGTCATAAAAGTTTAATGTTGGATCAAGAGTGAAGTAAGTAGAACCTCTTTGTTCAATTGTTTAGGGGGAGGGAAGAGAGGACTTTGTCAAATTATGTTAATTGTGATGATGCCGTTGACCTTTGCCTTTGCCACACGCGTAATCGATTTGTGTGTGTATCTCTCAAAATACATATACTCTTATGGATTGGTGGGTGATTCTCAAGGGATGACAGAGTGGTAGGAAATGGTACGCATGCAAAATCCTTCTAAATTCTTTGGACAAATAAAGTCCGTCATGTTTTCACCGGAGTACACCTTTTCGTGAGATCCTGTTTACACACACGCAGTCTGTACTCTGTGTGTGTATGTGTGTGTGTGTGTATGTGTATGTGTGTGTGTATAGGACAAACATTTGTGTTGGTTGTCCGTTGTCTGCCATTACAACTTTTTGATTTGACACTTAATTGTAGTCCAAACATTTGTCGGATATGTTCAGGAATTCAGGTCACAGAGTAACAATCCAGGAGTACAACACAGTACAGTAAAGGTAGTAGTGTAGTTCATAGTCAGAGTAGAGTGGTGAATTATTAAATTGTTTGGAAAAATATTGTTTTTACTGCGTAACTGTCATGAGAAGGATTTATTATTATCCACCATTTTCCATATGTCTAGGACTAGGAGAAGAGAGTTTGTTATGCCACAGTCACAAGTAATACTTTCTTAAGAACAATCCTTCGTGTGTGTGTGTATGTGTGGGAGGTGAAGGTAGGAAAATCAATGGAAAACTATGAGAGGGAAAGATTTTGCTTTTGGGAGAGTCCTACTAGCTCATTACTTTTGTATTATTCTCATACAAAACACCTGTTCATAGGTTGGGCTGTGTTGTGTAGTGTAGCTTTTTAATAGAGACGCATAGGCACTACCTGAACTTGTATAATGATATATGAGTCCTTTTAAACGGATTAAAATTACAGAAGAAAAAAGTTTTTTTGGTCCTTTCAGGAAAACGTGCGACGACTGTAGGAATAAACTGTTTTTAGGTTTTACTGTTTTTAGGTGGGACTGTGATAATGACACATACGCAACGTATTCTTTTTTTTGGATTTTCCCTCTAGCTATTATGGATGGTTGTCTCCAATTTTTTTTGTAATATTCACTCGCAGTTTATTATCCGTTGAATGTATTGTATTGTAGATAATGAGGATTCATACTCAAGTTTTAAGGATCTTAAACATCTGTCTATTCCTCTCATTATTCATTGGATTATGGTACCGTGTTAGGTGTGAATCGAGTGTAATATGGATTTTTTTGAACGTTAGAAATACGTCAAGAATAGAAGTTTTATTTCATTTTTTGGATAATGGTTATTGAGAAGGGAAGTGTGGGGAGTTGGAGCGAGGATTTTTCCATTTAAATGTATCCAAGTATAATGATCAGGTTTTGTATGCAAGAAAAGTTACATTTACGTTTTTCCTCGACTCGACCTTCTCTCGCTGTGTGCGTGTGTGTGTGTGTAACTAATAGGATATTCGTAGGGTACGGAAGGAAGGAGACTACTCGGGATCCCTCTTTAACATCTGGGAATTAATAGGAGGAGGAGGAAGACAAGGGAGTATTGGATGGATAGAGGATAGGGATAGAAATAAGTTGTAGAGGAGAAAGCAAGGAAAAAACTTTTCAGCCCAGTTATTTTGAAGGGATTGTACTGATCGTAAGTATATTGTAGTACACAGTACAGTAGCTCATCATTGGAGCTAATTTCTGTCCTGTACTGAGACTGTTCAAGTTGACAAGAGTACACAGGATGGAGGAGGAGGAGGGCAAGTTGATCAACGTCTACTTTTCCCTCATTTATAATGCATGACATGGCAGCTGGCTGGGGTGTCCTTGGATTTTGTCTCTCTCTCTTTCTTTTCCTTTTGGGTCGTTCCTAGTCGACTAGTTCAATGGGCCGTCTTGACACTCTAATTTGCTGTTTGCTCAAGATTTAGCTGTTCCACTTCACTATACTCTTCCAGTACACACGGACACACAGGCACAGGCAGAATGTATTTACTCGGGAGGTACGGGACGGCGGGACTGGGGACCATGTCAAATCGGGTCAATATATATTGTATACATGTACAAAGAGTAGACGAAGGGAAAAATACAAGACAAGATGGGTTTCTTAGCTAATAGCCTCCTCATTGACTTTGAGGAGGAGGAGGCGAGTTTAAAGAAGCAAAGGAGGACAAAAGCTGAATACTAAAATATTAATGACTTTTTTTCTCTCTCTCTTCTTATTTATGTGTGTACAGGTTCAAATGGAAATTAGTTTGCCGAACGAGAAAGGCCGTGAAGACATTCTTGTGATTCACACGGCCCTCATGAAGCAATATGGAAAATTGGCCGACGACGTTAATATCAAAGTAAGAGAAGAGTGGAGTGAATTATGATTACATGGCTGTGTATACAATAGTTGTAGATGCTAATGATATTTTTCTTTTTGTAAAAAAAGAAAAGTTATGCATGTATTTTTATTACTGGAGTATTCCAGGAATAATTGTGAGGGTTTTTTGTATTTTTTCTCCATTTATCCCACAATTTATCAACTATTCATGTGCTCGTGTGTAGTAACATCTTGAAGGGAATATTGTAATACACGTGTACAGTATAAGTGTAAAGTGTGTGTGTGCGTGTGGATGGAAAATTAGTCCCTGGGTTTTTTTATGCTTTCTCTGGAACATGTTTTGTGGGAATGTAATGGTGAGCCAAACACATCCGGGATGCTCCACCCTCCGTACGTTTCCCCCTTTTTTAAATGCATCATCAAGATAATTATTTTTATGAGCCTTTTCCACGCTGAATTAAAAAGGCGAAGGAAGTCTTGTGTAGTGTGGGATGGGGTGGGTGGGGTGTGTGTGTGAAAAAAGTTTTTCTTTAGACTCAGCTTTCCCTTTGATTCAAAGATATGAAGACTGGGGAAAGAGAGATAGTGAAAGGATGAAGGAGGAAGACATCTGGAAGTAAAAGTCATGAAAAGGAGGGAGAGAAAGTTTTTATGTAAACGTGACAGTCTCTTTTTTCAGTGAACAGTTTTCCTTTTCTCCCTTACTTTCTCCTTTCCCACCACACGAAAATAGATTCAGGAGTAGAAGGAGAAGGAAGGAGGAATGTTCCAATCTGCGTGTCGTCCTCCACAGATTTGTTTGACGGGGCTTTAGTCTCTTCAAAATGGGGGACATTGAGCCAGTCGCGTCATCCTCGGTGGTGGTTTGCAGTCTGCCTTTGTAATATATTTGAATTGAGAAATTTTGTCACCTTGAGAGAAAGGAGGGAGAAGTTTGTGACATGATAAGATTTGGACTATGTGAAATATGATGAGGATGAGGAAGGGAGGGAAAGGAGAGAGAAAGTCGATGGATTATTTGAGTTCTCTCTATATGTATGTACGTACACGATTACAGTCACAGATATTGTGTTATCAGCTCATGTCTCCATGTTGACAAATTATGACGAATCATGGGGCTTTTAAAGGGAAAGCTAATTGGACAGACAACAGAGTAGTAGTCACAAATACAAACATTGTGTGTGTGTGTCTGTGTGTGTGCTTTTCGTTTATGGTAAGGGAGGAGCAATTTCACCCCGTGTTATGTTTATGTGTTATGTGAGTTTTGCATGGATTTCGTCTTTGATGCGGCAGACTGCAGAGCACGCATTTTCTGTGTGTGTTCGTATTAAAACAAGAGCCAAGGGGCTGAAGCCAACTTAATATAATTCTTGTGGTATTGTATTATCCGACTCTATTCCTGTTATACTACGTACGGTATAGCACGACTTATGTAGAGATGAAGTCATTTCTTATAATGTCTTGTAATAACATTTAGCATGTAGTAAAAAGAAGACGAAAGTCATAAGAAAATGTGTGTGCATGTTACTCGTTCTTTTTGTCCAAATTGTTTTTTTCTAAAATAATAAAATGATTTTTAAAATGAGGATTTGTGATTCATTTTTTCCCACAGGAATTAGCAATACTGACGAAGAATTTCAGCGGTGCTGAACTTGAAGGATTAGTCCGAGCTGCTCAATCCACCGCCATGAACCGGCTTATTAAAGCATCATCAAAGGTAAAATACTATTATTATCAATTTTTATTCCATTTAGTCCAGTTTTTTGAAGGTACAAAGTTTTTCCAGTAGAGAACTGATATGTTTATGTACTTTGAGAAGCGGAAAAATAAAAGACTATAAATAGAGTGAATGTTGTTGCTTCCTATTGATTTTCCCATTCACTCTTGTTTTCTTTTTTTGAGAGAAATTGTGAAACAGGATTTTAAAAGAAAGGGGCCCGAGGCTTGAGCGAGAATAAAAAAATGGGTAGGACTTTTCTTTGAGAGAAAGAGAAAGTGGAGTATAAATGACAGAATCACAAGAGCAGTAGACAAAAATTGATCAAAAAAATGTCTTTCCTGAGAGGAAGAAAGGAGGGGAAAAGGATAGAAATCTTTTTCACAGTCAAAGGTATAAGCAACAGCAGGTGTGTAGGTATAATAAACTCAACTTTTTTTATGAAATGATGATGATGGGGAATGGGAGAGAAAGAAATCGGTGGAGATAAAGAGGTGGGCCCCGGTGGCGTGACTTATTTTTTTTCTTTGATTATTTTTTTCATGTTGAGTTGGGTGGGACAGCTTTGGGTCCCACGTTGGGTAGAGAGAGAAAAAATGAGACATGTATTTACATAGATCGTTCAGAGTGTGTGTGTTTTTTGTCCCAATGTGGTTGTGGGTGGAGAGGGAGGAATGAAAAACCACGGAACACAAGTTCCGAGGGAATTTTTTTGTGTAATGGAATTGTGTCATGTGGTTGTGGAAAGGCGTGAATAGTGAAATCCGGATGTGTATTTATATTTTTACAATCTATTGACCCCTGCTGTGAAATTGAGGGGGATGTGAGGAGAGGGGGACAATAAATTATAGTAGATTGATGATGATAGAGGTAATTGAATATTTATATATTCTTTTTTTCTTGTACTCTTTTTTGTAGGTGGAAGTTGATTCAATGGCAATGGAGAAATTGAAGATCAGTCGTTCGGATTTCCTCAATGCTCTGGAGAATGACATCAAACCAGCATTTGGGACGAGTCAAGAGATTCTTGACATGTGTCTAGGTACTCTTTGCTGTGACAGTTTTTTATTTCTCCCTCCCTCTATTTTTCAATCTACATATCATTTTGAATGATTATTTTTCTTTTCTTTTTCTCTTCTTGGAGAGATGTTTGATATATTGGCTACCATGTGTATGTGTGTATTTTTGTGTTATAGATCGAGGTTTCAGCAACTGGGGCTCTCCTGTCTCACATATTCTTGAGGATGGAATGCTTCTCATACAACAGGTCAGCAGAGAAAAATTCCCATTTCTTCTCCTCCCAACTTCCCAACTTGTGAAGAGTGTAGACTACTGGAAGTGGGGGATTTTTACAGATAGTATATCCGTGTGGACTGTGTATGAATGACGTATGCTGGAGGATGTGGAGTGTTTGGAGTGTGTTTTCCCTTTCCCTTCTTATCCTTGTTTTTCTTCTTCTTCCTTTCCTCCTGCTATTCTTACGTTCCCTGAAGGGTTCCCTGGATTTCGATTCGAGTCTGTGTGGTAGAGACAGACATGAGTGGAGTAGGAAGGAAAAGTCAAGGCTAAGTACAAATACAGAAGTCTGCCCGCAAGAGCACATCACATTCTCTCTCCCTGCACTTGTGCGATTTCAACTGGAGTGTCTGGTACAGCAGAGAAAATTGTACAAAGAGAGAGAGAGAATGGGAGAGGGAAGAAAGAAAAAAAGGGGAAAGAAAAGAAAACGCATTGAAGAGGAGGATGACTTTTTTGACAGGAAGACAAAGTAGAGAGAAAGGGAGTGAAAGCATAGTATAGACAGGCTGGATGGTTGGTTGGGGTTCATCCTTTTTGTGTGTGTGTGTGTGTTATGGCTAGAGTAGTAGTTGTGTAGCACAGTGTTAACTTCAAGGAGTCTGGACGGAGGAGAGAATAGTACAAGAGATGGTAGAGAGGAAAATATCGTTTGTTTTTTAACCTCCACGTTCTATCCCATTCTTGTCTCTCCCACATGATTTCCTCCAATTTCTATTTTACTTCCTTCATTCTTCCCTTCTTCTCAGTTTCTCAAGAGCTATCTTTAAATCGAGAGGCTACTCTCTCTCTCTCTCTCTCTCTGGGAACTTTCTCCTTGACTGACTGTTGTGAATCCTTCTTGTCTCACTCCTTTCCTCTAATGTGCGTGAAAGTGTGTGTGTGAGTCTGTCTTGTCTTGTCTGTCTTTTTGTAAAGAGTTGAAGAGATGGAGAGGGGAAGGGAAAATGGGGTTGTTATTTGATAAATGAATGATTTTATGTTTTCCCATGTATTACTATGACTCGTAGGCACGGAGTCCTGAAAGTTCTGGCCTTGTCAGTGTTCTTTTGGAAGGAGCACCCAACACTGGAAAGACGGCTCTAGCAGCTCAACTGGCCAAGAATTCTGACTTTCCATTTATTAAGGTGTGCAGTCCGGAGGACATGGTTGGATTTTCAGAGTCTGCAAAATGTCTTCAAATCCGAAAGGTACACTCACCACCAAATTGTGTCTTTGTCCTAGTGTGAAGGATTAGACGGATGAACTTTCTCGGTCTTTCTCTGATTTTTTCTCACTTATCTTTTTATGACATTTTTCATTTTTCTTCCTTTCCAACTAAAATTGAATTATGATAAACTTTTTTTCACTCACTCTCCGAAGTACTGTGTGTGCTATGATAAAAATAATCGAAGACATGTTGGGGGAAATTGTGGTTTGACAGGTATTTGACGATGCGTACAAATCATCCTTGAGTTGCATCCTGGTGGACAATATCGAGCGTCTTTTGGACTATGGGCCCATTGGGCCTCGTTACTCCAACTTGACACTCCAGGCACTCCTCGTTCTTCTGAAAAAACAACCTCCGAAGGGAAGGAAACTCCTCATCTTGTGTACTACTTCCAGAAAGTATGTTGCTCTTTTTTTCTCTCTTTCTCTTTTTAAAAATAATATTCCTTGTTTTCACTTTCTCTCCACCTTTACTACTAGCAGGCATTCAACTTTTGTGACCTCTCCATACATATTTCTTTCCAGTGTGTGTGTGTGTGTGATTCCTCATAGCTATTTTTTTGGTCTTTGGCCTCAAAGGAGTTTGCGTGGCCCTTCACATTTTTTGGCATTAGCATTCATATTATTCCCTCATCCAATAATTCTTGTATTATAAATTCTATTATCCTCCTCCCTTTTCCACTTCTTCCTCCTCCCACCGCCCCAAGGATTTTGAGAATCGGGAATCTTGAGACCATGTACTTTCAAGTCATTATAAATTCATATTATTATTGTAAATTAGCATAACTACATGACACATAACTCACACACAAACAACTCACACAGGATCTTGCGTGTGTGTGTGTGTGACCAGCTATCTATTCCATTGTAAGACGTGTATGGTTCCTAGCTATTGGCTCCTTGGTTTCTCTTCTTCGATCACAGTTTTCCAAAGGCCCTACTACCATATTGTTCTTGTCACGACTTCAAACAAAACCTAGGCACACACATTTCCCTCTCCCATGCTTTTATGATTATTATTATTGTGTGAAGTTTGAAGGTACACTTTAAATGGGTACACAAGTACAGCTCATACAGCTTCCGTGTAAACAAAACGTGTACATTTACAAAGTACATATTCAGTTCTGGAAGCGGGAGAGTTGCCCCCCAGTAAAGTTTTCGGTGCTTGAGAGTCTCGTATCTTGAGCTCATCTTTGGAACTACATACATTATCCAGTGTTTGAGTCCATACTACTGACGAGGAGAGAGTTAAGGCAGTGCACGCCAACAAAGGATGAGGACAACGACATGAGGGGGAGGAGGAGAAAGCAGTGGAAAAGTGTAACTGCTAAACTTTTCATGCCTCGACAAACTTTCTCTCTCCCTCTCCCTCTCTCTTTTCCTGCTTGTGTGTGTATGCATGTGTGTGTGATACAGTTGCCTCAAGGATTAGCCCAGAGTTTATAATACTGTAGATATTGTATGAATTTATTCATCATCCTCATCTTCGTCTTCTTCGGCGTCTTTTTTTCCCCTCCCCTCCCCTCCTCCTCCTCCGCCCTCCCCATCTTCATCTTCATCGTCTGGTACTAGTTTGCTAGAAACCCAGGATCCAGGATATGGATTCTCTTTCATGAGCTATATACACAAACTTTGACTCTCAGGTTGTGTGTGTGTGTGTAGGGAGTGATGTAGTGTATCTCCGTGTTGTTCTTATCCTCTGTAGGATTTAGAGGCGCTTGCGTTATCTCACTTTCTCTCGCCCTCATGTATAAAACGTGGAGCTCAGGCACATATGTACATGTAGTGCAGACTTTTTAGATTCTGCGGCAATTTCTCCCTCCTTGTGCCTTGTTAATTAAAAAAAATTAGGGAAAAGCGTGTGTTCTTAGCTGTGTGTGTATTGGGTTCTCATCAACATTTTGCATGTACACATGTGTACTTTTTTTATTTTTTCAACATCTTGCTCTCTCCTCTCCTCTTTCCTTGATAAATTGGAGAAAGCAGAGAAAGCTTTTTTTATTCTTTTCTTCTTGTCCGGAAATTCATAGCTTAGACAAAGAGAGAGAGTGTGTAGAATTATTATGGGGTTGAAGACAGTGTACTCAACTCTGTAGATTTTATGATGTCTAGGAAAATTATGTACATGATAAAGACTGGGAGGGGATGGAGTTAATATTTAAAATTCTGATGATTATAACGACATTTTAGATACAAGTTTTTTGGGACTCTTCTTACGGGATATACAATAATGTGCGTGTGTGTATGTTTGTTGCAAGGGAAAGTGGATGGTGAACGTTGATGTACAAAGTTAAGACAGGAGTTTTGAGCAGCAGTACAGTAGAAAGTTTGTGTGACTATTACCCTATTGTAAGGATAGTAAAAATGGAATGAATTGGGACAAAACCAATGGCTAATGAAACAGTTTTTAGACACCATAATGATATTTTATTAAGATCGTTAATTAAGTGGGTATTTTATGACTCACTTCCCTAGTCGGGGACTCCTTCCTTTGTATTAGCTAAATAGAATTAATTCTCCCTTGGAGTACTTGAATGTGTGTATTGATGTATTTGTGTGACGTGTGTGGTGCACTCAAATTCGATGAGCAATTTGTAGGATGATGGAAAAGCTCAATAAAATAGAGAAATTGTGAGTAATTCTCTCTCCCTTGATGAAGTTTCCTCGATCATCATTTATGATTCGAGACTTTGAACTCTTAGTTTTGTAATCCTGTGTGTGTGTGTAGTGGAATAAATTGATCGATGTATTATAATGGATTTAGACCTGTATACTTCAGACTCTGGAGTGAAGGATTACACACAGTCTCCCTGTAATATCAAATGTAACTCGTCTCCATTTTCTTCACTATTTGATCGGATTGTCCCGGGAGCCTTTTTGTTTTTTGAATTTTGATTTTATGGAATTGGGTTAGAGGGATAATGTAACTACAACATGTATTTAGAGATTTGAACAGTTGGAATTATTATTTTACTGGATTGTATTATGGTAATGGACTTGTTGCTACCTGAATTTTCTGTGTGTGTGTGTCTGTCTGGCGTCTTCTATGTTCAATGATAATTTATCTTACAGCTCATTCTCTTTTGTAGTCACGGAGGAATTGAAAAGACATTTTCTCCCCACCTTGTCTACACAGGCAGGAGAGAAAGAGAAAGTCTATTGAGAAGTCCCCGTAGGCTATGGACTACGTATCTGAACGGCTTTTATTGTTACGAGCTTTCCGCTTATCTCCACGTTGACAGTCCTGGGGTATTTCCAGTTTAGATTTAATTCAGGTTGCGTGCGTGTGTACGGGATTGTACTGTAGAGTAGCTATAAATATAGATTGCGTTATTATGTATAGCAGAGTTATGGCAGAGTAACTCACTGCTCTGCATTGGAATTTGGATAGAGAGAGAGAGAGAGAAAGAGAGAGAGTCATATATTTTGAGTTGAAATTGATCCACATTTGGAATTTAGTTTGGGCTTCCCAAGTAGCATGTATAATAGCCATTTATTTGTGTGGAGTTGGAAAGAAGGGTGAGATTTAAATTTAAATGTGAATGGATTTTTTTTGTATTTTTCTTTTTGAAAAGGAGAATAAAGAGAAGTACAGTTCTGCACCTAGGACACTGTCGTGTCTATGAGAGAGAGAGAGAGAGAGAGCGTTAATGTGTTGAAAAATAAATTCCGTGAAATAAATTGGAATTGGTGGAATGAGTAGAGTTGATCGTAAATCGGCGGGGATGTGCCCCGCCGCCAGGTATTTCCCGGGGGGAAAACAGAAAAAAACTGCTGACGAAAGGATGTGTAGCGGGGAGTGAAAAGCTGCTGAGTTGTTAAATATTTGATGGGAATGTCAAGCAAGGAATGGAATAGAGAGGGTAAAAAAGGAAGGAGGGAAGACCAACGAAGAAGGGAGAATCTGTGAACTGTGAAGTATAAACTAAGTAAAGAGGTAGTCAGTCTCTCGCCCCCGAACATTCCCTATTAATTTCATGGAACACTTTCTCCTCATCTATTGATGATGGGGATGATGGGGTTTCGGCATTACCTTCCAGTATAGATCGTATAGCTAGGGATTTCTTTTATTGCCCTTCCGCTATTAATTATCCCGAGTGTTCAAAGTAGACAGTTGGAAGGGGGAAGGGTGCGTGTGTTGACAGTAAATCTGACATGACATGATGAGCTTTCCATTTTCTTTATTTTTAATGAAGCTAGAATAATTGCTGGAGGCTAGAGGCTAGGGAGTGACGAAAATAAAGAGTCTGATTTTGTATACATTAGGAAACTCAAAAGCTCAAAGCTTGTTGTGTTGATAGAATTGAATTTGAGACAGGAATGAATGGGAACTCTAATTTTAGTCATCATGAAATGTGAGAATTAGACAAAAATCAAGTTTCAGATGGTGAAGAAAAAGTTTGGACAAGAATGTAGGATTTGGAAAGAGTGATGAAGTCACAGATTCAATTTGAAAGGAGTTCCTCATTCAGAGGCGTCTTAAATCTTTAAACATTTTGAGAAACTTTCTTTCAGTGTGTTAATGTACACAAGGATGCGGTAACTTATTTTAATTGTTTGGACAATCTTTGAAATTTAATTTTGGAGAGCATGGACGTACACACACAATTTTTGTTTTCCTCTGTGTGGAGTTTGCGCTGCTCCGAGTTTGAGTAAACTTGACTGATTTTAATCTGAAGAGAGAGGAAAGGGTGTTTGTGTGTGTGTGTGAGGGAATTGTATGTCATGAAGACAGGAAAGAGAGGGAAAAATTGTGTTAGGTGAAGAAAGTGAGAGAAAATACATGGTGGAAAGAATTGGAGAGTGGAAAGTTCAAGTTTGCCTATTTGTCGTTTGGAGTTCCGGACCACAAAAGTTCACACAGTTGTCGTAATTCATGATAAATTTGATGAGAGGAGGCGGTGTGACTATGTGTCTTTTCAACTGAAGTGTGCAATCTACACAGGATTTACAGCGTCTATGACCAACTTGCAATTATGCCTTGTAAATATATGTATATGTACATTCTTTTACTTTGTGGTCCCTTCTTATATATAATAGAGATGTAGGAGTTGTTTTAATTTAATAGTGGTATTAGTCCCAGCTGCGTGTGCCATCCAAGAAGTGAATCACACTCTTGTATTTTTGAAAATTTAATATTACAGAACGTTAATTCGTAGAGAGAGAGAGTGGGTAGATATGAACTACTTTTACGGTGTTGTATCTCTCCTAGAAAGTCACTACAGAGAGACTACAGAGAGAGATGGGGGAAGGGATAAGAGAAAGTATTACCTTATTATTGAGAGGGAGAAGGTAAAAGTGAGTGTGAGTGAAGGTCGTATTTGGCCAAAATTTATTTTAAGTATGAAAAGTTGGAAGCTCCAGCTTTTACTTATTTGGAAAAGGAGGAGGAATCATCTTGAATTGGAGAGAGAGAGGGAGAGAGAAGGATTAAAGTTTAAGCCGGGGAAAAAGCAAGGATGGTGGATGATGGGAGGAGAACCCATCACACTTGGAGAGGAAGGAGGATATATACGAATAGAAAGATTTTTGAAATGATTACCCAGTTGGAGAAAGTAAAAGTTTGGCCAGTGTTTCTGCCAAATTTTGAGTCTTCATCTCAATAGCTGAAGAAGAGAGGGAGAGAGTGTGTGAGATAACCCTGAATTTTGGATTCAACTCGAAATTCCAGTGGATAGAGAAAGGGAGAGAGAGTAATATTATTTCTCCATGTCGTATGTACATTCTAGACACATTTTCAAAGTGGAACTTATGGTGAGTTTTCTCTCTCCCTCTCTTTCTCCAGGATGTACAGGACGAGGGACTCAGTGTGTTTTATTCTTATTCACATTATCCTTGTTCCTCGATGGTGGTGGTTAGGAATCTTCAAGACTGGGGATGAAAAGCTGAGGAGAGAAAGAAGCAAGTTTACAAGTAGGAGCTAACAAGATAAATTACCTTGCTGGACTAACGTCGGCAAGTTGAATTTAGACAGTATATATTTACTTTCTCTTCCCTGTTTTTTTCACTCTCTCTTCTCCTCTCTCCCTTCTAGACTTGAGTTAAGGGACAACTTTCTCTCTCTCTCTTGCAGGACGATGATAGTCGTCTCTGAAACTGTGTTTAACGTCTTTTCCCGGATTTCTCTCTTGAAAGCTAAAAGTACAAAGCACCCAGATTTTTCTTCATGCTTTCTCTTTTTTTATTGTGATCACCCTGTTTTTCTCCTTTAGTGTTGTAGGTTCTCGTGCGTGTTCTCACACGGAGTAGTACCACTTGTCTTGTGCGTGTATGACTGTGTGTGTGAGGGAGAGAGAGAGAAATGTGCATTTCCATGTTACAAGATTTGGTTGTTATACAGTGACATTTGTAATGTTTTTTTGAAATTATGTAGTTGCATGTAGAAAGGAGGAGGAGGTGGAGGATGGATGAGGGAAAAAGTTTGTAATGTTGAGAGCGCATGTATTGGATCAAAAAGAAAGTTTATCTACGTACAGGATAATACTTAGTTGAACACGCACCGAGTTGAGAAGGAGAAGAAGAGAAAAGGGAAAAGGGAAAAAATCCCTCCTTGTTCCTTTACTTACTTAACAAGAGAGAATCCAAAAATACAAGCGAAGAGGGGAAAGAAAAGCTTTATGCAAAAATATACAATTGGATTTATAACCCTGGAGAAATTACTCACCACGCAATTCAATGGAGAATAATGTATGAGGAAGTGAGTGAGGGTGAGAGGGCAGAATGTCTATTTGTAAAAGCTACAAATTGTCGTACTTTAAGAATTTCCACATTATTTTGAAGTCACTTATAAATATGGAGGTAGGAAAAGTGAGAAATGATTTAAATGTGTATTCATGACTACTAGTGGGTATTAATGGAAAATCATTATAATGATCTGTATCAAATGGGAATGTGTAAAACTGAGTTAATCTCATGCTCTAGTGAGAACACAAATTTTTCATGTTTGTTGGCAGTTTCCGGAGATAATGTGTGTGTGAAGGATTAGGATGTCTTGTTGTTGTTGTATATTAAACTTGTGGTTGGAGGAAAGAAGGGGATCTTGTGAGATTCTCACCATAACATATTAATCGACTTGGTATGCCTGTTTGTGAGGAATTTGTGTTGGTGGGTTAGACAGGATGAATGAAATTTTGAGTAGACAACAAAAAGTGAAAAGTGATATACAATCATGTTAATGGAAAAAGAGCGGAGGAGGAGAGGAGGAATTCTTGGAAAGTGAATAATTTGATCATTTACTGAACTGTGTACTACTTCATTCCATCTCTACCTCTGAGGAGGAGGATAATGTGAGAAAGAACATTTTCACTCTCCCTACACACAGGGAAACGGAGACGAGGATCTAAATCCAATGTAAACGGCGGCAAGGAAGGTTCTTGAAGTGAGGAAGACATTCAAGAGAGAGAAAAAAGTTTCCATCCATTTTTATATTTATTGAACTTTGGATCTTGTGAATCGTCCATCTGAATAGTCGTGGAGGAAGGGAGAAAAGACATTTTGATTCATCACTCCGCCTTAACTTTCTTACATTTCGAATGACTAGACGAAAAAACGAGTCGACAGTCAGACAGCCAGGACAGGAGAGAGAGAGAGAGGAATGGGAATGTAGTGGAAGATGTTAAAAAAGAGGGGTAGGATGATGATGGTAGTCAATATTGATTGTCATAACAGTTGAAATATGATGGGAGGATGTATTGTAAGTGTATGGCTTGGCTTTGGAGAAGGAGGACAATTTACATATGCATAATGTCAGTTCCATTCAGTATGTGGATCTGGTGGGAATCTTGGAGACTTTTTCTTGTTTCCTGTAGCGGTGTGTGTTGTCTACAATACATGGAAAAACATGTACACTCAACTCCGGTTGTATCCTAAAAGTGTTTGGTGTGTGAAGGAATTTTTCATTTCATTTTCCTTTCCTCCCTTTCCCCCTTGTCCAACATATGTTTGAAGGTTTTCATTCACTTTCACATATTTTATTAATGTTGAGTGTGTGGACAATATGCCTTTCGCTTCTCGTATTCTCTGTGTATCCTAGTCTCGACGTCTTCATCTCGGTTCTCTCTTGAACCATGAGCTTTCGTTTTCCCTGGTTGAGTTTTGTGAACATCCTCCTTTTTTTTATTGGGAATCTGGAGATACTGTGTGTGTGGGTGTGTGTGGGTGTGTGTGTGTGTTGGGACTACTTGAGTCAGTTAGGGAGAACAGAGTATGAATATATAAAAGGATAAAGTTATTGTATAATGTAGTAAGCGGAGTTTTTGAACAAAATGGCAAAGAGTCAAGTGTGTGTACTGTGTGTGTGTGTGTGTGTGTAGAGTTTGGAGTTAACGGGGGGAAAAATCTGGAAGGATAGTCACATTATTCATTGTGTGGTGTGTCATGTTAAAATTTTGTAGGGGCGCATGCTGCTGAGTTGATAATGGTCCGTTTTTACATACATTTATGAAACAGTCTACATGTATTACGGAGGGAGAGGAGAAATCAATCTGACTGTGCGACTGTGCTTTCACTCTCTCTCTTGATCTTTGTCGTCTTGATAAAACTCCTCCCCATCCCCGAATTTTGATGTTGATTCATGACAGACTTTGAGCCAGGGTAAATGACAATGATAAGCCTGAGTAAGTGGTTGCTGTGCCGATGCTGTGTGGGTGGGTGTGTGTGTGTGAAAGAGTCAAAGAATTTTCCTGGAGAATTTGGCAACGTGGGAGGAGCCATGAGGAAAGGCCATGGTAATGGGTTTACCGTGACGAAAAAAAAGAATGTCAAAGAGAAGACACTAAAACTGCAAATCATTGAGAAATGCTCCACTTTTTTCTCTTCCAATGTTAGACAATGTTTTGCGAAAAGTGATGTCTTCCTTTGTATTTTTTTGGGGGGGGAGGGAGGGAGAGATTTTTGTAAAGTTGAAGGACAAACACAAGCTTTACAAGTGTCATTACCAGAGTGTGTAGATCTGTTGCTGCCGCTATTGTTTCAAATGTGTCCGATGTGGATGGTAGTTCTGTACTGTTTTTTGTATTTTATTTTTACGGTGTATACTTTCCCGGACTGTGTGTCCGCTGTTAAACTTTATACGTTCCATTTGTGTAGTAATATTAGGTAGTTTGTCGAGTTGACACTTGAATCTTTCTCCTCCTTATTGTCATCCATTAGATTGAATTCTCTGTCAACACATTAAAATGGATGATAAAGAATTTAGAGTGTTGTGGTGTGGCTGGCATGGCTGTGGTTGTGAAAATTAAAAGATGATAGAATTACAGCAGGAGAGGCAGACGGTGGGTTTGGGTGGTTTGCAGAGATAAGATGGAATTTCGTGAACAATAAGGAGCCGGCATGGCATATGGACTGGTTTTGTGGAGACAGGAATACAGTAATCCGATTACAGACTTGTACTTTAACGTTTATGACAAGTCCTTACATAACATATAGGACTACTAGTATACCACACTAAACTGTAATTCCCTAATGTCCTTTCTCCGGGGAGTGAAAGTGGCCATAGACAATACAGTATGTAGTGGTGAAAGTGACTTTATTGTTTTCTGTATTTGCTCGTCACAAGATAATACCCGCATTTCCTATCATTTCCTTTGTGTCCAGTTTCCATTTACCTACTTGAATTAATTTGTACAATAGAATTTTTTTCAAAAGAAAAGAGAAAGGAGTTTTTTGAAATGGAAATTTTAATTGGAATATATTTTCTTGTTGTTTTTCAGACAAGTTTTAGAAGAGATGGAAATGATTTCAGCCTTCACAGCTGTCCTTCACGTTCCCAACTTGAGCAAGCCTGAACATCTGATTGCCGTTTTGGAAGAGTCTGATGTCTTCAGCCCTGACGAAATTCTCAGCATTAAGAAACGTATTGACGGTCGAAGGTAATAATATTGATTTTTTTAAAAAACTGTTCCTTGTTATTTGTAATCAAATATTGTGTGAAGAGAGTGAAAGAGAGAGAGAGGTGTAAACGAGTTTCCCTAGAAAGGAAATTAGAGTGGTAGTAGTTAGGAATCACATTTCCAAGATATTTTTTTCAAGTTTTTTTTACTTTATACTTCTCGTACGCAGTACAATGTAGTCGTGAGACTCCCTATCAGATTTTCCTCCCATTAATTCAGTTGGAGGGAAGGGGAACACTTGAAGTTGGAAGGATATTTTCCTTGTTACTACTGTTTGTGTGTTTGGTGGATGATGGTACGTTGGTGTTTAATTTGTTAGGATTGAAAGGATAGAAAGTAGGGAAGAAGAAGCCTCATTTAAATTCAATTGGGATACTTGGAAGTGGTTTATGAGGGGTAGGGATGAGAAGGGGGAGGAGTTCATTTAAAGGAGATGGGTCTGAAGAGGAGGGTGAGTGGCAAGGGAAAGTCTTTTTGTAATCGATTAAGAATTAAGAGAACATTACCATATAAATGAAGGTTTGTGTTAGTATCTAGTTCCCTCCCTCCTACTATCTACTACATAGTACGTCCATTCCTCCCTATGATTTGAACACAGATTTACTTGTATGATTTCCGGGTTCGAATGTGATCTTTCAGAGTTTTCGGAAATGGAAGGGAGAGAAGAGGGGGGGGGGTTGAAATGTGACTCTCATTTTTGATGGCAATTGGAATTTGATCCTGGTCAATGAAATGGAAATGGATTTGATTATGTAAAAGTAGATTTGATCAGGGACTTTCTCTCTTTTATACTACGAAGAAAGTTTTGAGGATGGAAACTAATTTGTTACTGTGGTGTATGTGTATTTTCAGAATATTCATCGGTATCAAAAAGTTATTGGCCCTAATTGACCTGTTGCGTCAAACTGAGGGTGACTACCGTGTGGCGAAATTCTTATCCAAATTGGAGGAGGATGACGCCATAGAATTACGTGGCTAGGTAAGACGGTGGACAATGATGTTACTCACATTTGTTAATGACAAGCAAGGGTTTTCAGGAAATTTGATGATTTAATTTAATTTGTAGGAGGAGTGTGCGCCCCCAACCCCTCTGCCTGCACCTCCAGCAAGACGACGACGACGAGGTATCAAGAAGTGGTCTTGCTGGAGTTCTTTTGGCAGCGTGGTGTGCGGCTGTTGTAAGGTGAGAAGATAATTGAAAGACGTGTATGACAATGACATGTATTGATTTTCTCCTCCCATAATTCCATGAGAGATACAATTTTATTCATCTGTTTCAGGATTGCTGGCCGCTTGTTGGTTTATGTGTTGGTGGAGGTAAATAGTTAATCAAATTTTTGAGTTGGTCTCATTATCCCAATTTAGAAAATTCATTTTTCTGTATGACAGTGCAATAATTGACTTTTGTATTTCTTTATTTGCAGGGATTGGTGAGTGAGTGTTTCCTTCGTTTGAACAATATCAAGCAGCGATTTTCCTGCAATTTCAGATCTTTAATTTCAAAATTAATTTAATTCTCTTCTTAATGCTGTGTATGTTTTCTTCCACGTTCTTGGTAGGTGGGTGTTTTGGTTTGGCTGTGGGCGTCGCCGTTGGTATTACTCTAGGTATCATCGTGGGATTAATAGGTGAGGAATAAATGGATGACTATCAAAATTGACATTTGTGAAACAGGGACTAAATGAATGTGTGTATTTGTGTGGAAAATATTTACAGTTGGATTGACCTTTGGTATTATATTCGGCTTTATTGCGGGTGAAGTGACCAACGGAAAGGGGCACGCTTCCAAACCGAAAAAGTCTAAGCAAGATAGAGAAGATGAAGAATGGCTCGCTTGGATAATTGCGCAACAACAACAACCGTAAAAATAATAAGTTGTAATAATAATTTAGTTGAATACTCAGTCATTTTCTTTCTCTCACTTTTTTTTGTTTAATTGCAATGTATTCCTACTGCAAAATCAATTCAATAGTGTGTACATAAGTAATAAGTACTGGTAACTTGTTTCCCACACTAGTAATTGGAATCGTCTTGAAAGTTTAGATAATGTACATTGTTTTTTGACTGATATTTTACCTCTCTGTTCAAATGAGAATAATGTGATATATTTATTTACCTTGTAAGACTTTAATTTAAAGTTCCATTTAATCAAGTGTGATTTATCAGTTCACTCATGTGAATGAAGCCGTACAAAGAAAAATGTATTGATATTTAATATGATTTCTCAAGTCAACGCTCAAGGATCACACACACTCCTCTCGAATTATTTTTTCAGTGTTTTGTTGTTGTTGAGCAATTATGTAATTTCGAAATTCAATATTTATCGTATCGTATATTATTATTATTATTGCCTTTCACAAAACTCATGGTCACAGTTCATATGAAAGAAAAGATAATTGTTCATTACATAAATACATGGCGTTAAATCTGAACTGGTATAATTTACCATGTTACGTTGCCATTGTTCTACGACGACGACGACGGAACTATACAAACTATACTGCGACTCCAAGTTACATACTAAATAATACAAAAGAATCTTCTTAAAAAAGTTAAATGTGTTACAGTCAGAAATTAGTTTTGTGTATATATTTACAAAGTAATGTAACAACAAAGTTTGATAGAAATCAGTGAAAGAAATGGACAAGGTATAATTAACATTACAATACTGATATTGAAATTAGCCAAATAGATTAACTGTGAGTTAAAATAGTGTTATTAATGAAAGGGAAAGGGAGAAAGGGGGCTGTAGAAGAAGAAAACGTTAATTGTACATTATAAGAGAGACGAACAGGGCAACGTAACATTCCTCATGTATTCCAGTTTTGCTGGTGCAAATGAATTTATTGCTTGTGAACCTTAGCGACTTTTCTCTAACTTTCACTAATCAAAAAAAAAACAAATTATGATGTAGGCAAATACCCTCCTATAATGTAGGCAGTGAAGCGTACCGCAGGTTAAAAATCAAGAGAAATATACGTCTTACATCCTGTTACTGTATAAAGAAATATCGTAAATTATCGTATGAATTAATATTATTATAATGATTAACACAGTTATGAACCACATTAACTAAATAACTTAAACATATAATGACAAATGTATGGAATAACTTAAAAAATATTTACAATTAATTTAATTATATAATTAAATTAATTACGTACATTATATAACATACATTTAACGTCTTTTAGTGTAAGGATGATATGAACTGTACATAACATACTACGACTACCATGAGCGCAGGTATTTACTACACACATGATAAATAACAAAGCAAAAAATAGTGTTTAGTCAACGCACTTCATATAAGTACTATTTAACAGCAGATTTTAATTTTAACCAGCAGTCTTGTCCCGCCCCGTGTGGAGAATTGTGACGTCATAAAAAATTAATTCACTTGTATTGTACATACACACATTTGTATTCCGCTTCCGCTAAATTAGTCGCGAGAAAGTGAAGTACCTTAAGTACATAATAATTGTAGATTCATTTCACACACACAAGCGTACCGCGAGTCCTATTATTAACTTACTTAAAAATCTTTGCACTCCTTTCTATTTATTCCAATTTTAAAGTTTTTCTTACCTTGTGTTGCCTATACAGAGTAACAATCGATATTTAAAAATTATATTTAAAAAATGAAAAACAAAAATGACCTTGCCAGAAGTCCAGGAACTAAAAAAAATGTTTGTGCGGATTGCGGTGGGTTGGCCAATGTTGGAAATACGGCAGCAGCGCTATATAGTTAATTATAGTTTGATCTGTTATAAATAGTAAGGATGACTTCTTCTGACCGTGAGAAATGAAATACACACAAGCAATATTAACATGTGAAAGCGTACTACATATATATATTACATACAACTATTCTAGCACTAGAGAGAAAGAGGGAGAGAAAAAAGAGAGAAAATTTAGGTTTAACTCATACAAAATATATATATAGTGGAGCTGTAATATGTAATAATATACCTTCTTTAGGTAATCTTCATCAACATCATAATCATGTAATCATTATTAAATAAATAATTAGAAAAATGTAGACTACAATATTAACTTACAAAAATACTATGCAAATATCTTGAGAGAGAACAAACTCAAAATAATAGTCTTGTAGAGTCAACAGAAGAAACAGAAACCATTCCACCCTTCAATTGTTTGCTGAAATATCATCATCCATCGTCTCTGATTATAAACAAAAAGGAAATACAGATCTTATGTACTATAACACACGGATTGATCTCATGCCATATAATGTATAATAATAATGAAGATGAAAATATTAATATTATAGAATATGTAGATGAAATTGTCAAGTCAATTAATGATTCAAGTTGAAAAATTATGAGGGAGAGAAACTGTTGTTCATTTATATTAAGTTTATACTTGTTATGGCAAAGCCACTTCTACTGTACAGTAAAAAACTATTGCTCGACATATTTAAAGGATCGTTACATACTACATAATGTAATATAGGAAGGATGATATTATGATGATGAAGAGTTAATGAAGAGTATGCTGAGGTATGAGTTACATAGGAAATTCAAAAAAATAAGTACATAATATGAAAAATATAGTTTACATCTACGTCAACACAGTTAATTTAGTGGGATTGATATACGGTGCGTACTAACAAAAGAAGAATCAAATTATAAATAAATCAAAAATGTAATAAGAGGAATGATAAAACAGATCCGATTAATTGTGGGAGAGGTGGCGAAAAATTAAAAAAAGTTGAAAATCGAAATCAAAAAACCACGTGTGTGTACTTTTCTTCACATAATGGAATAATGGAATTCATATAAGATTGGCATATTTTTGCATTTGTACTCACTCCCAGATTCCGGTGAGTTGTTTTATTAAATGACAACGACGTGAATTAAGAGTTGGGATAACATGATAGACAATAAAATACTAGAGTATGGCTAAGAACACAACTACGACA